>CM076581.1:316363117-316479675 GCA_034641835.2 Pinus albicaulis | reverse complement strand
CTTATTACATCCAAGGGCTCAGATTAAACTGTTGAGCACCTTTTATTAACTCTACCTATCTACTTATCTGTCAAGATTAAACTGTTTGGTCAGATATTTATTCTCTAATCTATAACATGAAATTGAAATATGAGTAAGCCAAGTTTAAACAGTTTGACTTATTCATAAATTGTGGCAAAAGTTTGACAAGCTGCACACAATTGATTTATTACAAAAATGAAATAGCAGTGGCATTTGGATTTGCACACTTTCCTTGGTATATTTTTGCTTGGGGTTCATTTCTTTCACTTTTTTGACCATTTTATTCTTTTTACCCTTTGATCTTTCTTTTAGGGTATACCCTCTTTACATTTTTTAACTTTTTTTGATTTTTTGGTTTTTTAAGAATACGAAACACCTTTGCTCAAGTAAGAAGGTTTGAACATATTCCATAATTCAATCAAGACAATCATGAAAGATGAAACCTATTGGTATAGGAGGCTAACACTATGCAATTTTTGTTTAAAGGGTGTCTGGTTTTCTTTGAGAGGTATCTTATGCTGAATTATCTCTATATCATATGACTTTAAATCTTCATAATTCCAGGCAAAAACATCAGTAAATTCTCTAAAAAGCTCAAGATATTTCTGTTTTATATGAGCTGGCAGTGTTTTGGATAGTTTTATCATTTTGGGTTTTCGTTCACTTCCTATATTGCATTCCTCTATTTCAGTTTCAGGGGGTTCCATCTTTGGCTTCTTAGAAACATCATTAAAGTAAAAGAGTTCTTCTAGAGGCAGTAGTCCCTTTGGAAAATTATTAGTATTAGACTACAACACTTCAAAGTCTTCTTTTTCTAAATTAGTGCACAACTCTATTTTATGTATGTGTTCTTGTTTGTCTAACATATTTATAACAGCAGTATTAGGATGTTCTTCTTTGTAAGATTTTTCCTCAATGGAGCAGTCTTCTTCATACTCTGAACCTAAATTTGGCACTTCAAACTCATTTTTGGACTGCAGGAAATCTTCTATCTATTTATCTCCTTCAAAAACTTGCCAATATTTTATATTATCAGATACTGTTGGTCTATATTTCACTTGGAATATGTATTATTTTCTTTGATAAGGCTTTTGACATGTGCTGGTTGCAAATGCGAGACCATTGGCAAGAATGTTTTGATTTCTAGGAACAAAGGTAAGCTCATACTCTGTGATGTTTTCAAGAGATCAATAGCATCATCTCTATAGGATTTTAATTGTCGATGCTTGGCTGTGTATTCTCCATTTATCTTCCTAATTAGTAACTTTAAATCTCCATGGAAAATTATCCTCTTGGCTCCGAATTTACTCAGTAGTTTTAGTCCTAAGAGGAGTGCCTCATACTCAGCTATGTTATTTGTGCATTGAAATTTTAGCTTGTCTGAGTGACCTTCTACATGATTTTTTTATGTGTTATGCACCCATATGCCTAATCCTGAACCAGTTTTGCTACAGGAACCATCAAAACTCATACTCCAAAGAGGTTCAATTTCATATTTGTCATTAAGTGGATCATGGTCCCCATTGTCATGTTTATAGTGGCTGCCACTATGTTGTTCACCATGATATTATTTAGGGTCTGCACTATGTTTGCCATTGTTTTGTTTATCACGGTCAGCACTATGTTGAATATTTTTTATTTGTTCTTCATGGTTATCCCTATGTTGGTGGTTGTTGTTTTCCCCATGATCTCCATTATGTTTGTTGTAATATTCTGTGTTGGCAAACTGTTTTGATTGTTCCTCCTCTTTTTCCTTTTCTTCTACAATTATTTGCTCATTTTCTGTCACTTTTTCATTAAGGTTTTCATTATTGTAGAGGATAAATGAATCAAGATCAATGTGAATAGAATACAGAGTGGAGTTATCAGTTTTTCTTGACTGCTAATCATGTATTTCATGTGTGTTTCCCTATATAGTCTTCTCGGTTGACTAAAGATAGGGATGGTAGCATAGTTCATGTCCATTTGGAGGGTACCTTGGATTTTAGCACCCCATGATTTTGAAAGGAGCATGCCATATTTAGGAGGAATATCAGCCACTACAATATCTGTTACTATGCTCTTGGCTGGTATTTGTGCTAAGTTGACACATAAATCTTTGATTAGGCCTAGACATTTAACTCTATTGGAATCAAAAGAGTACAAATCTTTGTATGGTCTAGGTATTTCAAGGACTAGTCTTTCCATTACTACCTTTTGCATAAGGTGTTGTGAAGCTCCAAAGTCTAACATGGCATTATGGAGAATTTTATCATGGATTTTTAAACTAACATAAAATGGAGGAACCCCTCCCTCTTGAAATTTTCCTTCTACTTCTGGTCCAAACAGAAGTTCAGGCTTGTCATCATTTAAATTAACAGAATCAACATTATCTCCTATGCTTAAAGCTCTGAAAAGTTGGGATCTATATCCATCTTGAGTGACTAATTCAGTAAGAGGAATAGAGATTTTAATCTTGGAAATTTCATTCTCTGTACTGAAAGGTGTCTGAATTTTTGAAATGTTTAAATCAGCCTTTTCAGTCACTGCTTTCACAGCAATTTCAGCTTGCTGGTTTTTATTAGGAAAAATAGTTAAAATAGTTTTATTAGGAGAATTAGCTAAGTTTCTAGTGCTGCTTTGGTCATCAATGTGTTTGCCACTAGGTTGGTTATTTTTTCCTCTATTTTTATCATAAATTTCAGCCACTATGTTAGTGTTTTCTGCTGTCTTTTTAGAAATATTTTCAGGTGTTTTTCTAGCAGAAATTTGAGAGGTTTTTCTTTTGGGAATGTCTTGGCTTTTCTTTCTTCTGAGTTCATACTGTCTATGTACTTCCATGATGGAATTTTCAAAGCCTTGTTTATAGTCTTTAGATTCTAGGATTTCTTCTTCATATGGTGCAAATATGCCTTGTTCTTCTTCGGAGAGGAAAAAAATATCCTCATTTTTTACTCCCATTAAATTTATGTGATTTTCCTTTGTTTCTTAGACTATTCCCTCATCCTCATCAGCATTATTTTCTTGGAAAGGAGGTCTGATTTGCTGATCAAGACCTATTTGTCTAATTTGAGGAGGGTTCCTTCTAAAATTTTGGTTTTGATTTCTATTTTGAGGAGCTGTCTATTTTTCTCTAGGATAAGCTCTCTCATTTATGTTTATTCTCTCCATCATACTTTCCATTGTCCTAAATAGGCTGTCAATTTTAGCATCAGATGTGGAGGGTCCATCTTCTTCTTTGTATGTAAAATTATTCTCTCCTCTCAATCTAGCCCTTTTAGCAATTAAGTTGGCTTCTACACTTACTGCTCCCCTTTGCATGCCTTCTAAGGCGAGGGGGTCTCTTTCTCTTAATTGATAAGACATGTCTAGATCAAATCCATCTGGAAATTTACTAGGGCTAGGCCTTGTGGGGGTTTCATGTGTGGAGGGAGTGAATTCTATGCATTGTTGAATCTGGTGCAGTAGTCTTGGACAGTCTATCCAACATTTCTTTTAAGGTTATCATATTATGATAGTATTTGAAGAGGATTTTTCTTGAATTACCATTTGTTTAATAATAATTGATGAAAATCATGGAGGTCATTAATACTATTAGGGGTTAAGCCTTTAAACCATTTTCTTTCCTCTCCCCCTAATATTTGAGCAAACATTTTGAGTTTAAAAATTTGATCATCTATTTCTTGTCTGTCAAATTAGTCATTCATTATGTCCACATGTTGTTAAAAAAAACTAAAGGTAAAGGAAGGACCAAGTGAGCATACCATGTTGCCATGATATGTGGTTGTGGAAACAGTGGAGGGTTAACAATTGGAGGGTTTAGAACAGGAGATACAGGGCTAATTGGAGGAAGGTGAATAGTGGGGGATGAAGTTAGTACAACATAATTCTATTGTAATATGGATGGATCTAAAAATATCTAGGTTATCCAACTCTGAGATCTAGTTCTAGACAAAAATTTTCTACGGGCGAATCGAATGGGATATTCTGCAAGTCTTTGTTGAATATTTAATTAAACTGAGAGGGGGGGGGGGGTGAATCAGTTTAATACATACATAAGCCTTTTAAAATTTTCACCAAAATTATTTACAGCTTAATATGTGAACAGTCTTATTTGCAGCCAATATTAATTTAATGTGACACCATACTTATGTTGAGAGCAGCAAGAAATTAAGTAGATTGAAATAATCACATCAACACATAAGAAGCACACATAGAGAAAGCAGATGTAAGTGGAAACCCATAAAGGGAGAAAACCACATCTTATTATTGTTGTGATGCAAAGGCAAGCTCCAACTCCCTCTCACCACTGTTTTTCTGCAGGCACCAACCTACAGTAGGCTCCTACCTCAATTCTACAAGCTACAACTTGCAAGGAAGCACCAACTCCCTTCAATTTTCTATAGGCACCAACCTACAGGAGGCTCCAACCTCAGTCAGCTACAACTGACAGCTATCAAGCTGCAACTTGATAGGGAAGCTCCAACTTCCTCAATTTATCAAACTAAATTTTTGCTGATTTACCTCAAATATCAGCTCTGTTTTGTAGCTTCTCTTTCTTCTCTTCTTTTCTTAATCTTCTCTGCCTCACTCTTCTGTACTCTGCCTTATCTATATTTACTCTCTCTAGCCTCTTTTTGCATATCAAGATGATATTATTTATAGATTTCCTCACATGACTGTTTGTATTTCACAAAGAATTTGGAGTGAACAGTCATGACTCTTTGGCTTCTGTCTTCTCATTCCTTTTATCTACTCATTAAAAAAATAGATGTAGGTGCTTATCTTAATATTACAGTGGGATATTTGCTCTCTTCCAGAGACTTGCCAATGCATCACAAACAATATAAACCAATTAAAATATTACATTTAATTACAATGAAAGATCTAGCTCACTCATACAGCCTTTTGGATCGCTGCGCATTTGTCCTTTCTTTGAATGTGTTGGTCCCTTTCTCTCCTCTGTATGCCTTTATGTTTATGGCTATTGCGTAACTCCTGAATTTATGAGCTGCATTTTTATTTATATTTTTATATCAGCGCTTTATATATATATATATGAAACTGCTGACTGTAATTATGGACAAATTCCAACGCTCTGTACATAGCAAGTGTCTTGTTGATGTGGCGAGTTCCGCAAGTGGAACAAACATACATCCCAATTGTTTTAAATAAAGAATCGCCCTCCATCTTGAGCCGAAGCCCGTGGGTCCACTGTCCACGCGGAATATTTCAATATAATCGCCACAATGTTTTATAACAGCGGCTTATATATATATATGTGTGTGTGTGTGTGTGTGTGTATAGATATATATATATATATGTATATATATTAACTCCTGAATTTATGAGCTGCATTTTTATTTATATTTTTATATCAACGCTTTATATATATATATATATGAAACTGATGACTGTAATTCTGGACAAATTCCAATGCTTTGTACATAGCAAGTGTCTTGTCGATGTGGCGAGTTCCGCAAGTGGAACAAACATACATCCCAATTGTTTTAAATAAAGAATCGCCCTCCACCTTGAGCCGAAGCCCGTGGGTCCATAGTCCACGCGACATATTTCAATATAATCGTCACAATATTTTATAACAATGCCTTATATATATATATATCGTAATTTCAATTCTTGGCGAGCTTATATAAAGTTTTAACATATACACTGCCACTTCCACTATAATCAATAGAATGTCATATATCCGGGCCCACTTGCCACGCTTTCCGATGCTATACTTGACTTCTTCCGATTGTGATTCCATTTGAATGTATCAACATTCCAATATTCCAAAGCTCCAATTGCGATTACTCTAATGCGATACGATTAATCGCAATCACAAATTCCATTTGCATGTCCCAATGCTCCGCTTTAACTCTGATTGCAATTGGTCACTGTTGCGATTTCTCCGATTGCGATTGATCGCAATCGCGACTCGAATACTCCGATGCTATTGACCACTCCTGCTCTGATTGTGATTAATCACAATCGCAATTTTCTATTGTGATGTTCCGATGCTCTTGTAATCTCCGAGCTGATTAGACTAATCTGATGCGATTATGCCGGACTTCAAATACATTTGAATCATAATTCATACACCCATCAGGTCCGGTCTTCAATAGCAATTGGAACTTTCTGTTGCATGTTCCGATGCCTTGCTTAAATCTGATGTGATTGGGAAGGGTCCCACCATAAAAGGTACTTGGGTTTTAATGATAAAGCGCTCCATATCATTTAATATTATGCTTTGAACCTTTGTGTATAAGGTGCTGAATATGTAATGGGTTGTATGTATACTCCTGCGTGGGTAACGATTCCCGGAATGAGATTTGTATATATATATATATATATAATTTGCTACTTTGGGTTATACAATTCTCGGAATTTGTTTTATGTATCCTTCTGCCTGGGGTTAAGCGATTCCCGGAATTTTTTGTGCCTCTGTTGTGCTAACGCCTCTACCGCTTGATCGCTTCACTGCCTCTGTCTCCACTACTCGACCGTTTCACTACCTCCATATTCGTTGCTTCTGCCTCCACTTCTCGATCGTTTCACTCTGCCTCTGTATTTGAATGTTACGCTTTAACAGTGTTCTTCCTCCTCTCTCCTTTTCCTGTTTCTGCTTCAGCGCTGCTTGACCTCTGCCTCTGCCTTCTGTTGTACATATTCCCTACTTTTGTTCTTTGCTTTCTTTGCCATCAATGACAATATTTCTAACAGTCTCCCCCTTTGGCATTGATGGAAATACACTTCCTCTTTTTTCCTGTTAGAATCCTTTCTTCTGTTGCTTGCTCTTCCTCCCCCTTTGACATCAACGGCAAAGGACGGCGCCTAATTTCTCCGTATAGGCTCTATCGTTTCATTTCCTTTCTTTGAGTTGTGTTTAGACGACCATTTTCTGTCTTTGTACCCTACTGCTCCAGACTGTTGTACAAGACTTGTTGAGAGAACACTTTAAGGATTATTGAACTTGAATATACGTTCTGTCTCTGTCTGATATAGTGAGCCAATATATGTTTTATAGCTATGTTTCATCTGTAGTGCCTGTTGTTTGTAATCTGTGCTAGATTACAGACAGGGATGATGCATTTAACGACTGAAAGGTCCTTGTTGCTGTTGTAAACAATGAATCAAACCAGAGCTTACAACTCGTTGTAAGAATGGGCAATATCTTTCAATATTAGAAGCCAACGAGCTTTACTTTTTGTATAATGTGTTTTCAAAACAAACCCTTCAATGTTTTGGTCAGTTTTACTTATCAACCGTGCAGTTTTATTTAGATGGTAATCACAGTTATTCCTTTATTCTTCAGATATTTTGACTATTCTATCAGAGTGAATTTCCGCAAAAGCATATTCAAGATATTTGATTGAAAACTCAGCAAACAGCCTTCGCACAGTTTTGTAACTGATATTAAAAAAAAACTTTGGAGATATACATGTTTCGGCTTCAGGAAGGCATGCAATTATATATATAGAAGAAGATATTGCTTCAATGCTCAATATACTACTTTAGGTGTAAGCAAGTTAATGTTATTTTTGCTCTGCTACTGACCTTTTTCATGCTGAATGCTGATAATACTGAGAATATTATCTTATATCTCTTTGATCCTGTGGACCTGTTTTATGCTTCCCTTGCTTGCTGATTTCCTTTAGGAATGATATTTTCGTTTCTGTTCTCCCCCTGAGACTGTTCTTTCTCTTCATACTAGAGAGTAGTATCTGTAGATACTAACCCTAATTTATCTCTCAAATATTGAAATGATTCTCTAGCAAGAGGTTTGGTAAATATATCAGCTGTCTGTTCTTTTGTTGGCACATACTCCAGCTTTACTATCTTCTGAGCCACTTGCTCTCGGAGAAAATGATACTTGATTGGGATATGCTTAGTTTTTGAGTGAAGCACAAGATTTTTTGATATACTTATAGCGCTTGTATTATCACATTTGATTGAGATAGGTTCATTAATGCTTACCTTCATGTCTTGAAGAGTCTGCTTCATCCACATGACTTGTGTACAACATGCTGCTGCTGCTATATATTCTACTTCAGCTGTAGACAGGGAGATAGATGTTTGTTTCTTGCTTAACCATGCCACCAGACTTTCTCCTAGATAGAATGCACCTCCACTTGTACTCTTTCTATCATCCACACAACTGGCCCAATCTGCATCTGTGTATGCTGTCAAGGTGAAGCTTTTGCCTTTAGGATACCAAAGTCCATATTGTGTTGTTCCTTGTAGATATCTGAATATTCTTTTGACTGCAAGAAGGTGATTTTGTTTAGGCGTTGCTTGATATCTAGCCACTAGTCCTACTGCTAGCATGATGTCTGGTCTTGATGCTGTCAAATACAGCAGGCTTCCTATCATGGATCTGTAGAGTTTTTGATCAACATCTGCAGATCCATCATCAGCACATAGCTTGCATCCCGTGATCATGGGAGTTGTCACAGGTTTGCAGTCCTCCATTTTGATTTTTTTCAGCATTTCTTTTAAGTATTTTTCTTGAGAGATGAATGTACCTGTGTTCTTTTGCTGAATTTGCAGTCCCAGGTAGAAACTGAGCTCTCCAATCATCGACATTTCAAACTCTGTTTTCATTTCATCAACAAACCCTTTTGCTAGTTCTTCTCTGTTGCTTCCAAACATAATGTCATCAACATATACTACAACAATCAGGAGTTCATTTTCATGGGCTTTTATATATAGATTGTTGTCTACTCCACCTCTCTTAAAACCCTATTTTTGCAAATATTTATCCAGTCTTGAGTACCAAGCACGAGGAGCCTGTTTCAGTCCATATAGGGCCTTCTTCAATCTGCACACATAGTCTTCTTTGTCTGTCAATGAGAAGCCTTCTGGTTGTTCCATGTAGACTTCTTCTTCCAAGTCTCCATTCAGGAATGCAGATTTTACATCCATTTGATATACTTTGAAGTTTTGGTAGCAAGAAAATGCCAGAAACATTCTGATAGCTTCCATTCTGGCTACAGGGGAAAATGTTTCATCGTAATCCAGTCCTTCAATTTGTGAGTATCCCTTACAGACAAGTCTGGCTTTATTCCTGATTACCTGTCCTTCTTCATTCATTTTTTTTTTGAATACCCATTTTGAGCCTATGAAATTTTTCTCAGTGGGTCTAGGCACTAGTTCCCAGGTATTATTTTTCTCAATTTGGTCCAATTCTTCATTCATAGCATTCACCCAAGACTTGTCCTTGCTGGCTTCTTCAAATTTCTTTGTCTCTATTTGTGACAACATGGCTATGTATACCTCTTCTGTTTGTTCTGTTAGCTGCCTTCTTGTCTGGACCCCTGCTTTCTTGTCTCCTATGATCTGATCTTCAGGATGATTCTTCTGAGTGTATCTTGAGGGGGCTTTTGAGCTCAGTTCTACATCTTCTGTTGTCTTGCTTGTTTCATCATCATTCTGCTCTTCTTCTTCATGGTTTTCTAATGGACTGCTGCAGTCTATATTTCTTGTATTGTTTGGAAGTTCTTCATCAAATATCACATCAATACATTCAACTATTTTCCGAAGAATCTTGTTGTAGCACCTGTACCCTTTACTTTTGGATGCATGCCATAGAAATATCCCTTCATCTGCTCTTGCATCAAATTTCCCAAGATTTTCATCATTATTATTTATGTAACACTTGCTTCCAAATATTCTAAAATGTTTAATTGAAGCAGGTTTCCCATGCCATAGTTCATAGGGAGTCTTGTCAATGCTTGGCCTTAAGTGGTCTTTGTTCAGAATATGCACTGCTGTGTGTACTGCTTCTACCCAGAAGGTTTGTGGAATATTATTCTCCTGCATCATGGATCTGGCTATTTGTTGAATAGATCTGTTTTGTCTCTCTTCTACTCCATTCTGCTGAGGTGTCCCTGCAATAGTAAATTGTTGTTTTATGCCATATTCATTGCATAGATCTGCAAAGTCATAATCTGTGAATTCACCTCCTTTGTCCGATCTGATGCATTTTAGTTTTCATCCTGTTTGATTTTCTACTAATGCTTTTAATATTTTGAATTTGTCCAGAGCTTCCCATTTATTCTTGAGAAAAGAAACCCATGTCATTCTGGAGAAATCATCTATTATCAGCATGAAGTAGGATTCTCCACTTGGTGTTTTAGTTCTTGCAGGTTCACACAGATTCATGTGCACAAGCTGAAGTGGTCTTCTTGTTGATAACTCCTCTTTGGCCTTAAAGGATGTGCGAGTTTGTTTACCCAATTGACAAGATTTGCATATGGTATTAGATGGCTTCTTTATTTCTGGCATGTCTTTGACAGCTTTCTTCTTGCTTAGTCTGATGATGTGATCGAAGCTGAGATGTCCCAATCTTTTATGCCATAACCATGACTCTTCTAGTTTGCTAAGATGACATGCTTCATCTTCCTCTTTCACAATGTAAACATTACTCTCTGTTCAAACTCCTTTGAGCAGAGTCTTACCTGTGGTGCTTGATCTGACTTCACAATCTTGTGCCCTAAAGAGAACTTCGCAGCCTTTGTCACACATCTGACTAACACTTAGTAAATTCGCTTTCAGCCCATCTACAAATAATACATCTTGAGCCTTTCCTCTGCCATTGTCTATGCTGACTGATCCTTTTCCCTTGATCTTGCCTGATTTATCATTGCCAAAAGTAACATTGCCAGATTTCTTTTCATCAAGAGTTATAAACTTGCTTTTGTCTCCAGTCATGTGTTTTGAGCAGCCACTGTCCAGGTACCACTGGCTTTTCAGGTCTTGAGCAGTTAGAGCCAAGTCACATTTATTCTCCTTCTTTATCCACTGGAAGCCTCCTTTTGTTTGGTATCTTTTGTGAGATGATGAATCACATCCTTTCAGAGGACATTTGGAAGGCATATGTCCAACTTGATTGCATACACAACATTTGATCATAATTTTTGCATAATTGTGAGTATGAACAAAATTTCTTTGATTCATAAACCTCCTTGAGGTGTTGAACATCAATCTTTGTCCATACTTTCTACATTCAATAATTTTATGTCCAAATTCCTTACAATAAAAACAATCACCATAGAAATTATTTTCATACCTGATGTAAGGTTGTTTTCTCCATTTGTTTGTTTGAGACAATCTCTTCACTGTTTGCATCTTTTTCAAAGTCAATTAATCCTCTTCAGTCATTGGAATACAGTAATGTCCCAGCTTGTGTATACATATAATTATGGTATTCTTCATGAGAAGAATTTCTATATTTCCAAATTGTGATGAGTATTTCCAAGTATATGGATATTTTTATACTAATTTTGTATTTTGTTGTGATTTTTGTTATTTTGGAGATTTTCAATTCTGTCATCTTGTTTATATGTTTTTCTTGTAATTTGTTTGGCTATTTCATCATTTCAGCTAAAAATTATATTTTTGTTTTCCTTTTCTTTGCCTTTACTCGATTCTCCTTCATAGCCTATTCCTGTTTTTATCATTGGGGATCTTTGAGCAACCAGAATTTCACTCAACTTATCAGAGCTTGTTGTTTGAGAAGAGTTTATAACTACATTCCTTTGAGAATTTTCTATTTTCTTCCTGAGACATACTACTTCTTCTTCCAGTTTCTCTTGTTCTCGGGTTTTATCCTTGATTTGTTGAAGTAACATGTCTTCTATCTTCCTGGCTTCTTCAAGTTCTACCTTCAGTTGCTTGAGGACTTCTGAGTTTTGTTCTTCTCTTACATACTTGAGAAGAATGTCCTTTTGTTTTCTGCATTTCAGTTTGAGTCTGTCAATCTCTTCCAGAGCACTTCTTAGCTCCCCCTCAAGGTCGACTTCCCCTTCTTCTTCTTCATCTTCTAGTAGGAGACCTTCAAGTTCTTCTATGGCCATTAATAAGAATTCAGAGGTTCCTTCTTCACTTGAGGGTTCATCTGAATCTTCAGATGTACTGTTGTCTTGTTGAGCATAGAAGGATTTTCTGCTGAACTTCTTTCCTTTCTGCCAGTTCTTTGATTTATTTTTCTCTGACTCTTGAGTCTGATTCCTTAATTTCTTGTGAGGACACTTAGCAGCATAGTGTCCCACTCTTCCACAGTTAAAGCATTTGAAGGGGAGTTTACCTTTGTATTTACCTGAACCTCTATCAAATTTCTTGACAAACTTTGCCTCTTCTTCATCCGAGCATGAGCATATGTCTCCCTCTTCTTCTTTCTTCTTTTCTATTTTAAAAGTTGCTTCCCTCGTACTTGGCTTTTTCTGTGGGAGCCTCATTTCATAGGCTGTTAGATTTCCAAGTAGTTGGTTCATGGTCAAGGTCTCCCAATCAGTTGTTTCTTCTATTGCAGACACCTTTGGATTAAATCTGGATGGAAGAGATCTTAGAATCTTTTGTACAATTACAGCTTCTTTTATGTTTTCACCTAGAGCCTTCATGTTATTTACTATTTCTGCAACCTTTAGAAAGAAGCTAGCAATGTCTTCATCATCATCCATTTTTAAGTTTTCAAACTGGGCTCTGTAGACTTGAAGTTTGGCAGTCTTTACTTTCTTGTCCCCCTCATGGATGTTCTCCAGAGTATCCCACATTTCTTTGGAAGTGTCTTTGTGTATTACTTTAATAAAATCTGCTTCACACAATCCATTTAAGATGGCATTCATGGCTTTTGCATTAGCCACAAAATCTTGTTTTGTTTCTTTCTCAGTGTCAGTTGCCTTTGGGGCATATCCTAATTCCACAGCACGCCAGACTTCTATTCCTAGAGACATTTTGTATGTCCTCATTCTGATTTTCTAGAAAGCATAATTTTCACCAGTGAAGAAAGGCGCTTTATTTGTTGAGCATCCTTCTTTACTAGCCATCTTGAGAACCTAGGATCTCCTTTCAGTTGTTAGACTGGTACTAAGGAACCCACTCTGATACCAATTGTTGAAACTTTAATTAAACTGAGAGGGGGGGGGGGGTGAATCAGTTTAATACATACATAAGCCTTTTAAAATTTTCACCAAAATTATTTATAGCTTAATATGTGAACAGTCTTATTTGCAGCCAATATTAATTTAATGTGACACCATACTTATGTTGAGAGCAACAAGCAATTAAGCAGATTGAAATAATCACATCAACACATAAGAAGCACACATAGAGACAACAGATGTAAGTGGAAACCCATAAAGGGAGAAAACCACATCTTATTATTGTTGTGATGCAAAGGCAAGCTCCAACTCCCTCTCACCACTTTTTTTCTGCTGGCACCAAACTACAGGAGGCTCCTACCTCAATTCTGCAAGCTACAACTTGCAAGGAAGCACCAACTCCCTTCAATTTTTTGTAGGCACCAACCTACAGGAGGCTCCAACCTCAGTCAGCTACAACTGACAGCTATCAAGCTGCAACTTGATAGGGAAGCTCCAACTTCCTCAATTTATCAAATTGAATTTTTCTGATTTACCTCAGATATCAGCTCTGTTCTGTAGCTTCTCTTTCTGCGCTTCTTTTCTTAATCTTCTCTGCCTCACTCTTCTGTACTTTGCCTTCTCTATATTTACTCTCTCTAACCTCTTTTTGCATATCAAGATGATATTATTTATAGAGTTCCTCACATGACTGTTTGTATTTCACAAAGAATTTAGAGTGAACAGTCATGACTCTTTGGCTTCCGTCTTCTCATTCCTTTTATCTGCTCATTAAAAAAATAACTGTAGGTGCTTATCTTAATATTACAGTGGGATATTTTCTCTCTTCCGGAGACTTGCCAATGCATCACAAACAATATAAACCAATTAAAATATTACATTTAATTACAATGAGAGCTCTAGATCACTCATACAACCTTTTGGATCGCTGTGCATTTGTCTTTTCTTTGGCTGTGTTGGTCCCTTTCTCTCCTCTGTATGCCTTTCTGTTTATGGCTGCTGTGTAACTCCTGAATTTATGAGCTGCATTTTTATTTATATTTTTATATCAGTGCTTTATATATATATGAAACTGCTGACTGTAATTCTGGACAAATTCCAACGCTCTGTACATAGCAAGTGTCTTGTTGATGTGGCGAGTTCCGCAAGCGGAACAGACATACATCCCAATTGTTTTAAATAAAGAATCGCCCTCCACCTTGAGCCGAAGCCCGTGGGTCCACAGACCACGCGGCATATTTCAATATAATCGCCACAACGTTTTATAACAGCGCCTTATATATATATATCGTAATTTCAATTCTTGGCGAGCTTATATAAAGTTTTAACATATACACTGCCACTTCCACTATAATCAATAGAATGTCATATATCCGGGCCCACTTGCCACGCTTTCCGATGCTATACTTGACTTCTTCTGATTGCGATTGATCGCAATCGCAATTTCCATTTGAATGTACCAACATTCCAATATTTCGAAGCTCCGATTGTGATTACTCTGATGCGATACGATTAATCGCAATCGCAAATTCCATTTGCATGTCCCGATGCTCCGCTTTAACTCCGATTGCGATTGGTCACTGTTGCGATTTCTCCGATTGCAATTGATCGCAATAGTGACTTCAAATACTCCGATGCTATTGACCACTCCTGCTCCGATTGCGATTAATCGCAATCGCAATTTTCTGTTGTGATGTTCCGATGCTCTTATAATCTCCGAGGTGATTAGACTGATCCGATGCGATTATGCCGGACTTCAAATACATTTGAATCATAATTCATACACCCATCGGGTCTGGTCTTCAATCGCAATCGCAAATTTCTATTGCATGTTCCGATGCCTTGCTTAAATCTGATGCAATTGGGAAGGGTCCCACCATATAAGGTACTTGGGTTCTGATAATAAAGCGCTCCATATCATTTAATATTATGCTTTGAACCTTTGTGTATAAGGCATCGAATATGTAATTCACTGTATGTATACTCCTGCGTGGGTAGCGATTCCCGGAATGAGATTTGTATATATATATACTTTGTTGCTTTGGGTTATACGATTCCTGGAATTTGTTTTATGTATCCTTCCACCTGGGGTTAAGGGATTCCCGGAACTTTTTGTGCCTCTGCTGTGCTAACACCTCTGCCACTCGACCACTTCTCTGCCTATGTATTTTCTGCCTCTGTTTCCACTGCTCAACCGTTTCACTGTCTCCATATTCACTACTTCTGCCTCCACTGCTCGACCGTTTCACTCTACCTCTATATTTGACTGTTACGCTTTAGCAGTGTTCTTCTGCCTGTCTCCTTTGCCTGATTCTGCTTCAGCCCTGCTCGACCTCTTCCTCTACCTTCTGCTATACATATTCCCTGCTGCTGTTCTTTGATTTCTTTGCCATCAATGACAATATTTCTAACAGTCTTTGAGGTTTTCAGTTTGGGAACTTGCTTTGTGGATTGGTCTATCAAAAACTGAAGTTTTGGACTTAGGAGACTTCCTAAGGATGCTTTTAGGATTTTCAACTATTGCAGGAGGATTTGGGTCGGGATGGGATCTGGTATGGCTTCTTCTAGAAACCAGAACTTGGGACCCAACAAATAAGAATGGTTTGAAAAGTATAACAGTCTTAAGACACAAACCAAACTGTGAAGGAGATACTTAATCCACAAAGTAATCTTGATTGTGTATTGTTGATGTTTTGTGGTACAATAAGTTTCCCAGTGGAGTCTATGGTAAACCACTAGAGTCAGGAGGCCTAATGAAAACCAGTGGAGTCACCAGGTGGAGGATTTTTACTTTTTTTTATCGCTGATTGTTATCTAGCATCAGCAATCAGGAACCATTCTTGGCTAAATCTTGATTCATCTAAGTTTAAAATGAGGTTTTCTGAGTTTTGAGGTTGTTTATTTCTCAGTATTCCCCAATATGGTAGCCACTATGTTGGCTCCCTATGATTTGCAAGATTGGAAAGAAAAAACACTGTAGGGGCCAAATCAGAACCACTTTGGAATCCTAGGACCTAGCCTTCCTGGATTAATAGAGGGATATCTCTATGTATGTGTTTTCAAATGATATGTATTTATGCTTTTGTTTATGATATTAGACTAGTTATGAAGTTCTAAGGACTTATTTGTTTTGGTTGATTAATTGATAGGTTGACCGATTTGTGGTGTGATTAATTGAAGGGATGTTTTAGTTGAATAGACAGACCATGAGAAAACATTAATCCATTGGGATATGGAGTCATAAAGGGATTTAATTGTTCATCAAATCTACAAGGGTTTTCATAGGGAAAGCTAACTATATCAATTGGATCTCCTATATTAGATCATGATATGAAACAATAATAATTTGTGAAGACAGTAACGCTATATTCAGTTAAGAATCTTCTAGCTCTACTTAAAAAAGAAAATCCTTTTAGGTAAATGTTTGAGGCAAATGAAAGGACATGGCATACCATAGACTTCTTTGGCTAGACATTAATAAGAAAACCTTTAAGACAACAATATAACAATCCTAGAATTACTTTCAGATAAAGAAAACATTTAAGGTAACAGCGAGAGCAGCTAAAGAGCAAGCTAAACCTATCTTCTTTAACTAAACACTCAAAAGACCTTCAAAGCAACATTTTGAGGCAGACCAGAGGACAGGGCATACCATAGACTTCCCTAGTTTAGACTCTACTAAGTATACTTCAAAGAAAGGCCTTAAAAAAAAATATTTCAAGATACATCAAAGGAAAGGGCTTACCATAGACTTCTTTGGCTTGACTCTATTAAATTATTTCTAAGACAACAAGCTAGATGGAACTGGAGAGCAATTAATAATTCTCCAATCAGACCTTGTAGAAGAAAACATTAATACAAAGAAGGCGGACAGAAATAGGGTGCCAGGACAACATATCCAACTCTAAAATTTATGTTCTTTTATTAGAGAAATATGGACATAATGGAAAACAGAGGAAAAACAATGACAAAGAAGGAAAACTTCACCATTAACATAGGACAAGAATCCTGTGAACGTGCTTGTATTAATGATTATCAAAAATGTTACATTACACCATGTACAATAGCTCTCTGCAACTCAAAGACTTCTCAAATCTAGCCTAGTAGTCCTCAAATAGCTCAGCAACAGAAATCAGTCAAATCACCACCAAATAACGAACACTAAAATTGAAGTTTACATGCAGTATTTATCTGTAGAATTAGGAGGTGATGCTAAGATAAGGTTTTAGATGTCATTTATTACAGAGTTAATGAGTTTTTGACCTTTGAGACCGTGCAAGGCCCAAGGAAAAAATATCTGAAGGTGTTTCTCTGAAATAATAACTCCTAACTTATCTTTTGAGCTAATTCAATGAAATGTTTGACTTTGATGCCTTTTTTTTAATAACTTTACAATAATTTCTAGGCAGATAAAAATATCTCTGACTGTTTGTAATAACCATTTGCTGTTTTACTGAAAGAAAACTTGTTGTAGGTGGAAAAACATCCTTCTAAATAAGTGAATGTTGTTTGTTTGATTCATTCGAATGTGTTGCTATGATAATATGCCTATGTTTGTCATTTAAACTATGGTTTAGGCCTTTAAACTCTGGATTTATCCTTTTCAACTGTTTCACTGTCTTTATCTTTGATTCTTCCTTTTAACCTTTGACTTTATCAATTAAATCTTTCATCTTCTGTCTTTATTTCCTTTGTCCTCTGCTTTGTGGCTAATATTTATGATTTTTCCTTGATCTATGATTATCCCTTTAACCTTTACTTGCGTTGTCACAATCCTTTGACTGTATTTTCTTCTGACTGTGCCTTTTGTCTATGTTTTTGGTGCAGGGATGCATTCTTCTATTACTGGAGGGTTTTATTAACCATAAATAATCATGTTTTATTGGTGATTAAGATTGAATTTCACCTCTGGTGACTTTAGAAATGAAATGAAGCTCTGGATTGTCACCCAAAAATTCATTAAAAAAAAATTCCAACCCTTGGGATGCATTCTGGCCTTTCTACCATTAAAACTGCACATGAAATAAGCAATTATCTTGAACACCTGCGTGGAGGAATTTTTTTGCATTTTTTGCGGTTTTTCTGGCTTTTCAGGGTGGAGAATGGTGAATCGAGACTTGGTTCCACAGGCAGAAACCTGTGGGGAGTTTGAAAGAGGGAAGCAATGTTTAAATCTCGGCGTGAAGGGAAAAGCGTTTTTTGAAAACAAGGAGGTGGTTTTCGCGCACACGAGGAGGCGGTAATGGTTTTGGGAGGGGGCATGCGATTCCACTCAGTTAACGTCCTGTGGTAAGAGGAAATCGCCCATATCGCAAATCCTAAAAGTGTTAACTTTGGCGCAAATAGATTTGCGATATGGGCTGTGGGTCATCAGATCGAGGGAGGAAAAATCGACAGTGGTCGAGCAATCTGGGGTGACGAGTAGGTGGAGCGGTGGGGTCCTGGTGCTAAGTGACATGGAAGTCTTCTTTGTCGTGGAGCGGGAGGTTTAAAACATATGCGGGTTTATGGTTTATATGGTGATGGGGTTTATTATAATGTGGGCCCGATGGATAAAACAAAAGTGAAAGCGCTTTTTGTTTTAGAGGAAAGGGGTGGGGTCACATGATGGGTTTTTAACAAAGGCGAAGGGCTAAAATAATCAAAGTGGGGGTTTTAATTTAAATATAAAGGGTTAGGGTAAAAATATTTAGAGAAGTCAGGTTTTTATATTAAAAACAAAGTTTAATATAAAACAAAAAGGGTCCCTAAATTTTTAATTTAAATTCCCAAAACAATGTAAGAAAGGAGTTTTTTTATGTGGTTTTTATGTCAAGGAAGAAAATGATGAAGGTGGGGGGTTTTATGGGGTTTTAAGAGGGAACAATTGGCTTTTAGCAGAGAAAATGAGTGAATGAGAGTTTGGGTAGGGAGGGAGAGTGAAAATGGGAGAAATAAGCCTAAAATAATTTTTTTAAGAGTAATAGGCTATTCCGAGATGGCAGAGATGAAATATAGTGAAAAAAGGCTTATTAAGGATAATGAAGTAGTGAGATTTCTAAAGATATTTGATAGGAAGATAATGCTATCTTTAGCTTCTTACGGAATATCAACAGTCATCTAGTGAACTTTGTAGAATACAGGAGGATAACACTAGGTAGCTCATACATTCTTCTATTGTGATCAAGATTGTTGAAGGAGTTTAAGGCTTCCCTTATTTAATTCTAGTATTGTTTCTTCTCTTGAAATATAAGGGCCATTGGTTGGGCCACCTCCTTTTAATTTTACAGATGTGTTAAGGGATACTAGGGTGGAATCTACCTCTTATTCAATGTTTCCATTTGAGAGGCTTTCTTCTCTTATTTCCTCTTCTTTTAAGGCCTAGTAGGCTCCCCAATGATCCCTTTTTCTACCTTTAGTTTCTCTTCTTCTTCCTCCCCTTAAACATATTCTTTCTTTCCTTCCTCCTTATCTTGTTCAACCTCTTCTTTAGCAGCACTACGTGCTTGGTCTCTCCATGTTCTAGCATAGGTTGAACTTGAGTCTCAATGAAGGCCTCCCTATCCATGCCTACAAAGTACTTCCATGGTACAGATTTCTTGAGGTGAATTGAGGCATCCATGATAATGAGCCTTATGAGCACATGATAAAAAAATGTATTGGTGTTTCTCTTCTCTGACCCTTAGGATCAATTCTGTCATAGATTGAAGAAGAAAGTGGGGAATACTAAGCTTGCTTTGGATATGCAAATTTTTTTTGGAACCTCGGCTCATAAATTGGGCTAAAATAATAGGAATAAACAACACTTAGAATCACCTCATAGGATACGTATTTTAAGATTTTTTATGCTACTTCATCCCACGGTGAAGGCAAGATTTCCCTTCTAACTCCATTTTTATCCCCAATTGCCTTTTATTCAAGGAGGAAGAAATTCATTTTAGATGTGATGGATTATGTCCCATATTCTTTGCCCCACCTAAATACTAAATCCAATGTGGTCACCCGACTATTGAGTTATAAATTTATATGGATGAAAAACCCTCTCGCAACGGTGGTGGAACTATTTGATCGTCAAGATTGAAGTGCCATGGAAAATTCATGGGTTATTTTATCATCATATCCCTTAATTCTCTCAAATAGCCCCATCCATTGATGATTTATGAAGATGTATATAATAGGATAATGTTGGTGGATTCTATTTGAGTAATTGGGTTCCCTTCTATTGAAGCCTCCTTCCATTTTCTCTATTTTGGCTCGTCTAAGTTTCTTTCAAAACATTTTGAGTCAATTATCAATTTCTGGGCAACATAGGTTTTCAAAATAAAGATGAGAGAAATTGTGTTCTTCTTCTGACCATATGTCTGAAAATTACATGCCACACTCAGTGACAAATTCATTCCTCAGCTAACATGATTTCCACATAAAAAACCACAGGGTTTAAAAAATCCTAATTTCAATGGTTTTCTACATGATGTAGACTCATTGACCCATTTTTCAATTTTCTTGAATGGAAGGTGAGGGAAATTCATGAATTACCCCTCCTTTGGAGACTCCGTCAGGGATTTTTGGGTTTAGGATGAGTATTCACACCAAATCAACCCATTTTCACCCCTTGATCCAATCATGTAACAGTGTGTGCAATCTTGTAGCACTAAACTCCAATCTTGTAGCACCTACTATTCAACCCTGTAGGACCTGTGTAGAAAATTAGGGGATCCATGGTGATATATAGCTCAAATCTCGATTATGTAGTGGGCATATCTTGTTACAAATGAAGTTTGGGCTTGTCCTTTATTCCTTTTGTGGTGTGGTGGTGGTCTTAGCGCGTTGTATGAGCTGGAACCTACCTACCACCTTCGTAACTTCTCAAAAAATTATTTTCCCACTCATCGAAATTATACCCTTCCCATTTTTTTCATTTTTCCACATTTCAAGAGAGGGTTAGTTTACTTCACTTAACTATTTTTGGGTGGCAGAGACCGTTGGCCACTTTCATCCTACAAAAATCTCGCTCCTCATACATTTTAGACATTTTTGAACGATCATGCACTTAAAGGAAGAGGTGAGGAGTTTCATACATGTGCCTACCTGATGGTATTTGGATGCTTTGACATCTGCATGCTACTTCAGAAATAATCATTAATATGCTAACTATTTGAGGTTCCATTTCCCATACTAGTATCTCCATGCTTTGGATTTTCTTTGAAAGTTTTTTTTCTCCTTTTTTTTGTATACATTTTTTTGATATGTTCTTGACTGATCATTGTTAATTACGGCCCTTATGAGAATGGATGAAGCTTTTGGTCTTGTATATAAGCATTCGCTGTGTAGTAGCCTAGCAGGAGTTTTGTGGCTCCCCAAAATCAAGGAAATGATCCCTCATTGTTGTATGATGGTCAATTATTCATTTTGGTGCTTCCAAGTTCTTTTGAATGTGGTCATGTAGGGTTTGTGTAGACTGCTATAGGATTGGTTTCCTTCCTACAACATACACACAAACTATCCTATGATCACAATAACCTTCATACAATGCATCCCAAAACTCTAATAATTCATGTTAAGCTCATGGGTAATGATCAAAAGTTTTGGTTGTGGTGAAAATAATGAAAGGAGTGGTAAAAATGGGGGTTTTTAAAGGAAAAATATGGTTATTTGGGTGGAGAAGTTGCTAAGTGGCGTGGAGGATGGGTGATGGTGGTGTGGTGGAATTATCATTTCATTCCCCCATAGAAAGCATAAGATTTGAACCATTTCTCTATGTTGATCACAATCTTGTAGAAAATCAAGAAAATCCTATAGAATTTTAGGACAATCCTGTATCACTTCAGGACTAAGGTAAAATTGAGCGAGATAGGTTTCCTGGTGATGGAGGTCCTTGGGGAAGTTGATGGGATGATAAAGGATATGTAGATAGCTATTATTGATGGGTGGAAAAGTGGATTGTGTAGGCTACTTACTTCGAATATTGTCCTTCTTTGGCCATCGCTAGAACCCTTCAAAAGCATGCTAACAATATTGATGTAAGGGTTCCCTTTATTATTTGTCTTTCTCATTCAAATTTCCTTTTCATTTTTTTCTATTTTTTCTTGAGACCTGCAGGTTGCCTCAGAAGAGGTTTTCAATCTATAGGACTGCCCGAGGTTCCTTAAAGTAGGTTTTGACCTAGGTATATTTTCATTCATTATATATTTTTTTACTCTTGCACAACCTCTTAGAGGTTTTAAGTCTTATAGTTGGCCTCAGGTGCCTCATGAATGTTTTCACCTAGGCTCTTTTATTTTTCTACCCTTTTTTCTTTCCTCTTTTTTTTTTCTTCTATTGATCAAAGTTTGGATGCATGGAGAGCTATGAAACCCCCAATTACATTCAACTCCTTACTTGATGAGTTGGTAAACTCTTCCTTTGACAAAGGTGTCTTGTATAAATTCAACTGGTAACCATTAAGTAACATTGGAATTCCTTCTTCATCAATTGTTATTATTTGGATAGATCTATTCTCATGACATTTCTATACTATATAACAACCCAACCATCTTGTGATCGATTTTACCCAATCACCCACTTGGAAGGTCATTTCCCTGATGTTTTTATCATGCCAAATATTCCTCTGTAGTTGGACCACCTCAGTGTGTATGAGAGCTTGCAATTTGAACTCATCCAAATCATTGAGTTGGATCAACCTTTCTTGTTGGGCTGCAATTATCTCTAAATCCAACCGTGCTACCATTCTTAGGTTTTTTCACTCAAACTCAATGGAAAACAAAGCCTTCTTTTCATAAACCAGCTCAAAGGCAATCAATCTAGTGGTGGTTTTCTAGGTGGTTTCGTGTGAGGCTACCCAATCCTCTTTTTTTGCGGGCAACTTTGGTAAGTATGTTCTCCAAAGCTTTATTTGTGACCTCTACTTGCCCATTTTCTTGAGGATGATAGGAAGTGGATATTTTTTATTTTATATGGTGTTTCTCCATGATGCACTCAATAATATTTGAAGTAAACTAAGCTCCTTGATCAATGACTAAATCCCTTGGAAAAGAAAACTTATAAAATATATTTTCACTTATAAATTTTTCGACCTTCTTCTTGGTTGTTTCCTTTACTACTTTTTCTTCAGCCCACTTTGTCAAGTAATTAGTGCACACAATGATGTATCTCCTTTGTCTAGATGGGGGATTAATTGTCCTAATAAAATCCATTCCCCATTTCTCAAATGGCTCAAGAGTCACTTGAGGTTGTAGGGGCATCTCATCCTTAGGTGTAGGCTTTACCATCCTTTGGCACTCATCACATCTATTAGTGTATCTTCTAGCATCTTGGTGTAGAGTAGGCCATTAGCAGCTAGCTTGGAGGATTTTGAAGGTTGTACTCTTAGCAACAAAAATTCTTACACAAGGTCCATCATGGCATGTTGAGAGGATGTCAAAGACCTTATCCTTCCTCACACATCTCCTCAAGTTCTTATTTGGTCCCAATTTGAAGATATTTCACCTAATCTAGATAAAATGGGCACTTTTTCCAACAATCTTGCTCTTCTCCATGGAGGGTAGATTAGGAGGGAACCTAACAACAACCAAGAGATTTTCTATATTAGAAAACCAAGGAGGTAATATTGAAATAGAAAAATGGTGCTCATCCAAAAGTAGATCATCTATGATCTCCTCATTTCCTACAGGAAATGTTAGTCTAGAAAAAAAATCTACAACCACATTTTCTTTCCCTGGCTTCTCAACGATGGTCAAAATAAATTGTTACAACAATAAAAACCATCTAATGATCCTAGCATTGACATCGGGTTTATTCACAAAGAATTTAATGGTTGCATGACCATTATGAATAAAGACTTGATATCCATTGATATAATGCCTAAACTTCTTCAAGGAGTGCACAACAACTGAAAGTTATTTTTTAGTAACTATGTAATTAATGTCAACTTTGGAGAGGTTCTTATTGATGAAATATACGACATAAGGAAATTTTTCTTCAACTTTTCCCAAAGTTACTCCCACAACTTTGTCTGATGCGTCTATGTGGATGTGAAAAGGAAATGCCTAATTGGGACCTCTAAGAATTGGTGCAGTTGTTAATCTCTCTTTCAACTCCTTGAATGCCTCTTGACATTGATCTATCCAAAAAAAATATGAATCCTTGGTTAATAATCCAAACAAAGGTAAAGCCAACTTGCTAAAGTCCTTAGTGAATCTTTTGTAATATCCAGCTAGCCCAAGAAAAATTCTAACATCCTTTTGTTTCTGAGGGACTGGGACCATTTTGATGGTTTTGACCTTTTTAGGGTCAACTTGGATCCCTTAGAAATCAAGTGACCTAGGACAACCTCCGCATTCATTAAAAAGTCACACTTTTTGGTACTCATTGAAAGATTCATTTCAATTCATTTCTTTATAACTTTGCACACATTGGAACAGTAAAGGATATTTTAGCCTAAAAGTGCCCATCAATTTTTCACATAATTTCCATGTAATAATATGTAACCAATCAAAATCATTTAAATCCAAAAAGAGGTACATGTAAATATTTCGGAGGGAAAATAAGAAAACCAACTGTTTTCAAGTGTATTTTTGGCTTATCTCCTTATAGGTTTACTTAAATTTCAATTGGAGAAACTCATCGGATGCGGAATTAAATTTCACATCCAACGAGTATCCAGTATCCATACTTTTGAGAAGACCCACATTGATAAAAACTGCAGATACATTAAAAAAACGTGTTCAACATGATTTTTTAATGTATCTTCAATTTTTATCAATGTGGGTCTTCTCAAAAGTATGCATAATGAGTACTTTTTGGATGCGAAATTTAATTCCACATCCAACGAGTGTCTACACTTGAAATTTGAGTAAACATATAAGGAGATAAGCCAAAAATACAATTAAAAAAGTAGTTTTTTTCTTTTCCCTCCAAAAATCACAACTCTTATTTTATTATTTTAACTATTATTTTATGATTTTTCCTTAGGAGGCCACTTTTAGGCTGAAATTTCCTCTAATGAGAGCTTCATAGAAATTATTTCCACAAGGGGTGAATTCATCCATGTAGATTTCACATGTGTCATGAATAATATCGACAAAAATACTCAAAACTTCCCTTTTGAAGGTGGAAGGGGAATTTCATAATCAAAATGGAAGGACCCCATAAGAAAATGTCTTGCATGGGAATGTAAAGGTGGTCTTGTACTTATCCTAATTTCTAATCTGGATCTTATTATATCCCAAAAATCTATCCATAAATGAAATAATTTCTTCCCTTCAAGGCCATCCAAAAATTGATCAATGAAACACAGAGGAAAATGGTGTTTCTTTTTATCCTTGTTGAGTTACCTATAGTCAAAATAGATCCTCCACTTCCCATTCTTCTTGGGTATGATAACAAGAGGGATACCCACTTGCTATCTGAAATGTGATAGATGAATTCTGAATCCAACAGTTTTTGCAATTCTTATTTCACAATATTCTTAAGGGAAAGGTTCATTCTCCTCTAACAATTGGTGCACATGTTTACATCCCTCCTTAATGTAAGTATGATGGTTGAAAAATGAGGGATGTGAGACTTTCATTTCCTTATAATCCCAAGAAAAGGCATCAAGATATTGTCTCAATATAGTGCATAGTTTCTCTTCTTGCTCTTCTGAGAGGGAAGGGTTGATTTTTTAAATTTTGGATGGACTGATTTCCACAACCTTAGCATGTTCTAGATCAGAATTGGTAGTAAATAGTTCAACCCATGGATTTTTTTCAGGTTTCCCTAAGGATTCTTCTACTAGATTATCAATTTGCATGGCAGCAGGAGGTTGATTCTATAAGAAGTCATCAATAAGGTCATCCTCATATGGCTTCCTACTTTCTACAATAGTTTATAATGTACAAACTAGGTAGAGAGATGACTGATAAAAATATACGTCTTCCTATTCCTCTACCAACATAGGTAAATCATTCTCAACAAAGGGTTAAGCATAGGTGTATAATACAAGATGATTTGCGAGATGCCCATTTTTAATGGTCATGTTTCCAACCCTGCAACTAATGTAAGAATCAATAATGGATAACAAAAGTCTCCCTAGAATGAGAGGGTACCCGTTAATATTTGTTTTAAGTTGGAGGAAAAGGAAATCCATGGGATATTCCTAGGAGTTGACGGAGACAATCACATCCTCAATAACTTCCTTGGGGGTTGTTGTGGATCTATCTGCAAGATGCAACACTATAGTGGTATTTCTTAAGCCTCTTTCGAGGTTGATATTTAGTAGGGTTTCCTTGGAAATGACATTTATTGTAGCCCCAAGGTCAATCAATGTGTTGGGGAATAAAATAATGTTAATGTGCACATTCACTACTAGGTTACCAGGATCCAAGTACTTTTGGGAGATAACCCTCCCAAGCATTAAGTTGTAAAGCTAGCCAACAACATTGATAGTGGGGGCATATATTTTTCTTCTCTCAAGACTCTTAAAACACTCTTTCCTGATGATCTTATTCTTAATGGGAACATCTTTGATGGCCTAGATAAGGGGTATCTTAACACACAAGTTCCTCAATTCTCCCAGAATTTCAACTTCTTTTAGGATGTGTTGTTTAAGCTGAACCAACTTTTCAAGATAGGGAGGTATATTAGCTTGAAGGGTATTGTCTTCCTTCTCTTCAAGATATTTAGGTGGCGAACATGGGTGAGCATCCAGGAGTACCTTCCCAAACCTATGGCTGATCTCCTCGATCTCCACAACATAAGTAGGATAGGATGTTTCCCCACTATAGACCTCTTGGGCCTGCTTGTTCTTCGATTTTAGATTGGGTTGTTAATTAATTTTAGGTTTCTTAGGTGGGTTATTGTGGGGTATTTATCATTGAGTTGGAGGAGGAGGAAACAAGGGAGGAGGTTGGGTTTCCTAGTGCCTCCATCCTTGTGAACAATTTCCCCATTGAGGAGGTTGACGTTGGTATGGATGGAAGAGCATACTGACAAACTAATGAGGATACTAAGGATTATAGGATCAAAAATAGGGCATAGACAAATATGTCTTAGCTAGAGGACACCAAGGATGAAAGGGTGCATTTTGTTTTGGGTTGAAAGAAGGATTATGTGCACCTTCCATGCCTTGGTGGTATGGTCAAGGGCCTTATGGCCTCATTTGGTTGATGAATTTAAGTTGCTCCAAGCCATTCTCTGCCCCTTGGTATATAGCCATCAAGCCTCAAATATAGGGACTTTTTTCAGTTGCATGGTTTTCTTCAAAAGATATAATATCTCTATAATGTAGGAGCATTAGGCTCAAGAAAATTCCTTGTATTTTAATATACTTAAGGTTTTTGTGTTTTCAACGGAGTTGATTTCTTATATAATGTTTTGAGTGATTTTAATGAGAATTAATTAAATATTGTGAGGAACTTTGTAAATGTTCTCAAATGTTGGAGAACATGAGAGAATTAGGCTAGTTAAGAGTGCATAGGGATTGAGAGATTTAGGAATTAATTAAAAATCCTAAATTAGAATCGGTTTCATGATTTTGTGATGAAAGAGGATCCTTAGGAGTTAGTTGAGGCATATGAGGAGATAGAGGATATTCAAGGTTTTGTTGAGAGGATGAAGGATCTGAAACCAAAAGTAGTTTTCAGAACCTTAGGTTCAATGTATAAGCTAAATCAGAGATAGACTGAAGCAGCTTTTATTTACTTTTGCAATTGCAGAGCAAAAGCAATTTCAAAGGCTACCTGGCTGATCTTCAGACTCTGTCCATAGCTTATAAATCAAACAATAGTATCAATAAAATGGTTCGACCCCCAGTATGGTCGCCACTATGTTATCACTCAGGTTTTCCTAGAAGTTGTGTAAGAGGAAAGTATACCCGAGGTAACCACAAACTAACCTTTTAGATGCAGAATCTAGCCAATCTGCATCCAAAAGTAGTTTTCAGAACCTTTTGTAGGAGAGATAAAGAGGTAGAGTTTGAATTGTAAGCCTACGGGAAGAATAGGGAAAAGGCCACTGATCTGAATGTAAGGCGAGAGGAAGAATTCCTACGTAAATATTTGATTTACATAAAACTCAATTTTGAGTTTTTGTTTCGAGGTATATTCTCGTTAGCACGTGAAATTGATGTACTGTACCGTCATTTTATATTCAAGCTACATTTGTAAGAGATTGTGTGGTTTGAGGGGGAACATTAATTTATTGAATTCTGTGTGATTGAGTATGTTGAGAAATTAGCATCGATCACAGAATGGATTGATGCCATTAAAGAATTGCTTGAACTTATAAATCGAGGTATAAATTGGCCTGGATGTATTTCACAATTGGACTTGACATTGTATAAAGCATTTCAAGGAGAAATTACACATTCTATTGTGTATACATAGTGCAGTGAGATCCGAGGGGGTTGAAGTCACATTTTAGGGTTTATTGTATGGATGAGAACCTCAAAAGAAGAATAAGCCATACGTTGCCTGATTGTCAGAGTGGGTTTGAAGATTTGATGGAACCCTAGCCTGTTCGAAATCATGAGTTGAAAAAATACGGAAAAACACAAAGTAATGGCGCAGTGGAATGTAAGGTGCATTGTAGTGAATAGTGAAGATGTATGGCATAATGGTTGTGAAATGTTTTAGGAATGGAACCATAGTTACATTAAAAACTTGAGTCAAATGAACGCGGAGATGGTTTTTGAAAAACAACAAATGGTTTTTGCATGGGTACAACCTGGTAAGTGGTAAATCCCTGTTTGAACGTGATAATGGTTATGGGCTAAGACGTCGTGTCTCAATACCACCCATTTCTTCTGAAATATAGTCATTAAATTTCGGGCTTCTTTGAATGCGAAATCCATTGGATTATGCATGATCGATTGAAGTGTTGCGACTGCCATTAGATGAAGAAGCTTTGAGTTGGAGCGCGATGAAACATCAACCGTCGGATTTGATGAATGATGGATGGTGAATGGTTAAGTGGGATATGTTGTGGGTCTGGAAATATATTAATGTTTATCGGAATTCGTGACCAACGAATATTATTGGTGAGTACATATAATTATGTATAAAGGTAAATTTTTAAACATGGTCCGACAATATTAATATGTGATTGGTAATTTGGTTTTTAACCAAAGTCAAAATTGTGATTAAGCGATATTTTATTTCTGCTTCAAAGTTACATAGAGGGTTTCAAATTTGATTAAGGATAGAGAATGGTATTAAAAGGAAATACTTCCGTTTATGAAGTGTACCTCTGTCGAGGTTTATTTTAGCGCATGAATGAGACAAGTATTTTGTTTTAAGGTGAGAATTGTGGGTTTTTGCAGCCTTTGGCTGCATCATTTTGGTATCAAAGCTAGAAAAGCTCTTTTGAAAGATAAATATTTTTTTAAATTAAATCAGAATGCATGTGTGATGATAGAAAAATAAGAGGAGATCAGATATTAAATCTAGTAATCATTAGAAATGCAAAATTGAAGTGAGCAGGAATTTGCATAAATAAATGAAGACAGACCAATCAAAGTACAAGTGAATGAAGAGAACAAGGACATGCAGAGATCTTGAAGGTGAGATAATTTTAATCTTGTTTGAAAATTGTGATTATAGAATTCTGGTTACAGACAATATGAAGACAAAGATTTTGATGATGATGCGAGTGAACCTAATATTCCAGCTAAAGGTTGGATAGGGAGAACAGTTGAAGTGTTCTCAAGAGAAGGTGAGTTGAGGATATAAGCCTAGAGAGAGAAGAAGAGAGTGCTCAAGAGGTTCTAGAAATAGAGAACTAGTGCTTGCCAAAAGACCAAGTCTAGAGAGGGGATTGGTGAGGTAAGTGGCAGAAAGGATGACTTGCTATTTCAGAGGCTTAATGCAACTCATAGTGAGTCAGGAGCTCATGAAGAAGATGATCATGGAGGATCAGAGAAGAGTTTCTAAAGAATGCCACAGAGATATTGTAGTGATGAAGGTACAAATAGAGGTACTACAAGGATGGCTGCAAGAGATAGAGAATTAATGTCAAAGACATGGATGGAAAATGAGGAAATGGGTTAGATGGAACCTATTTCAAAAGAAATGGAATGCTAAGATGATGAAAAAGTTTAGAGAACTTGAAAAAATACATATTTATTTGTTGGAAAAGGAAAGACTCAAAAGAGTTGAGTCACAGAAAATAGGATTTGTTAGAAACCAGAAAGTACATTGTGGAATATTGATGCTTGAGGAAGCAAATGAGATTGAAAAGTCTTGTTGTTTTAAAACTAATGATTTTTGTGTGAATGTAGGTACATCACAGGATGTTGAACAAACTTGAATTTTGTTAAGGAGAAGAATTTTAATCTGAAATCTGATCAGATTAATGCTGAGATAGCAAGGTCTCAGAAAGAGAAGGAGACAGAGGGGCCTTATGGAAATATGCAGCAGGATATTGAAGCAGAGGAAGAAGAACCATCTAATGATTGGTCAATAACAAGTGAAGGTATGGAAATTTGTTTAAATTTTCCAAATTCTACCCCAATTGAAATTGTTGAGTTATATAGAAAGTTAGATCTTTAGAGAAGAGAGTTGGAAAAGCAGAGGATCTATACTCAGGGTGAGTTGCTGAATGTGAAATAAAAAGAAATTTTCATGAATAACAGTCAGGAAATAGAGGATAAGGATGTAAGAATGATTCAGCAAATTGAAGAAGTTCATTATTGTGAACCAGAGCAGAGAGACATTCTTGAAACGGATGATAAGAAGGAGATACTAGCTAACAGTATCATGGAGAATTTAAATTAGCATACTTATGTGCTGAAAAAGGAGTCAAATGAAAACTCAAAGCAACATAATGAAATGTTGCCAGAGGAGGAAGAGGTATTGAAACCTTGTATTTTTAATACTGATAATTCATGTGTTAATTATGTAGGCAAAGAAGGACAACAAACGAAAAATGTCAGAGAATTTAATGAAAAGCAAACTATGTTAGCTGAAAACATAGTGGAGGATCATCATTCTATCATGGTGATTGGAACAATGGAGATAACCTTAGAAGCTAGAAATAAAGACAATGAAGATTTTATAACCTTAGAAGCTAGAAATAAAGACAATGAAGATTTTCTGAGTCTTGGAAGAGACTTGGAAATATAAAAAGAATATTTGGTGACTGAATCATCAAATGGGACCATTGGGTCTTGTAATTTTGAAATTGATAATTTGACTATGTTTACAGGTGTTGTAGAAGACAATCCATCTCTTGGAATTGTCTTGAATGAAGATGAACTATTGCAGAATAAGGAACTCATAAATTCCAAGGGAGTTGAGAGAGTCATGTCGCATATGAAGGAAATTGTTACTGTTGATGCAAAGGAGGAGTTGTCTTGTCTGATTAGCCAAGAGAAGATCGTGGGAAAGACTTTTAGAACTGTCATAGTGGTGAAGAATCAGAATTATAATATGATAAAAGATAAATATATAGTGTTTGAGGAATTTGATTTGATTTCCAGAATCAATCAAGGAGATGATGGGCAATTACTGAATATTGTCAAAGAAGAAGAAGAAGAAGGATATGCTGAAACTAAATTACAGCATATTGATGATGTGTTTGAGATCAGACAAGTTCAAAAGAAATGGCTGAAATGCTTGCTGGAAACTATTATGCCAAAGAAAGGAATTGTAGACACTAAAGTGAAAATGCCTGAAGTTATGGAAGAAGTAGAAGAAGATGCTATTTTGTCAAATTTAATTATGCTTACCAGTATACAAGAAACAATGAATGATTTTGTTGCTGTGGTTAAAGAATCAAAAGATAATTTATTTTTTGAAAATAAATTTGCAGGTAGTGAACAGAAGAGGAATGTTGTAGAGGGAGATATCTTCAAAGATATTCAGGAAGTTTGGGAGGAAGCAACAAAAGCAGCAAAAGAAACAAAAGCAATAGTATTGGCAACATATGTAGCAACATCTACAATAATGTCCAAAGCAATAGTATTTGGAGTAATATTTGCAGCAGAAATTGGAAGCAGCAATAAAAGGCAGAGTGCTTACCAGTTAGAAGATAAAATGGACATAGAAATTGAAAGCATAAGAAGGTTGATGAAGAAGGTGTCTCAAAAAAAGACAGCATCAAGAAAGCATAGAAATTACAGCAAGGAGAAGACAAGAACAGACTGTGAAAGCATAGCTAGTGGAAAAATGCAGAATAAGGTATGGAAGCCTGGAAAAGTGTAGTTGAAGAATAATGCAGCTATTGGACATCAGCAAAATAGAGTATGGGATTCAGGAGGAAAAAAGTTGGAAGCACATGATCAGGAGATCATGATAAATTTCTACTTTGGGAGTCTGATGCAGGAGCATTAGGCTCAAGAAAATTCCTTGTATTTTAATAGACTTAGGGGTTTTGTGTTTTCAAGGGAGTTGGTTTCTTATATAATGTTCTGAGTGATTTTAATGAGAATTAATTAAATATTGTGAGGAATTTTGTAAATGTTCTCGAATGTTGGAGAACATGAGAGAATTAGGCTAGTTGAGAGTGCATAGGGATTGAGAGATTTAGGAATTAATTAAAAATCCTAAATTAGAATTGGTTTCATGATTTTGTGATGAAAGAGGATCCTTAGGGGTTAGTTGAGGCAAATAAGGGGTTAGAGGATATTGAGCATTTTGTTGAGAGGATGAAGGATCTAAAACCAAAAGTAGTTTTAAGAACCTTTTGTATAGAAATGAATAAGGCTAAAGACATTAAAAAAATATAAGGTGGAGGAGAGATAGAGAGGTGGAGTTTGAATTGTAAGCCTACGGGTAGAATAGGGAAAAGGCCACTGATTTGAATATTAGACCAGAGGAAGAATTCCTATGTAAATATTGGATTTAATACAAAAAACTCAATTTATGAGTTTGTGTTTTGAGTGTATATTGTGTGCACATGAAATTGACAAGAACAAGGGAAATTCTGTCATTTTATATTGAAGCTACATTTGCAAGAGATTTTGTGGTTTGAGGGGGAACATTCATTTATTGAATTCTATGTGATTGAGTATGTTGAAAAATTAGCATCGATCATAGAATGGATTGATGCCATTAAACAATTGCTTGAACTTCTAAATTCGGGTATAAATTGTCCTGGATGTATTTCTCAGTTGGATTTGACATCGTATAAAGCATTTCAAGGAGAAATTACACATTCTATTGTGTATACATAGTGCAGTGAGATCCAGGGGGGTTGAAGTCACATTTGAGGTTTTATTGTATAGATGAAAAACTCAGAAGAAGAATAGGCCATGCCTTTCCTGAATGTCAGAGTGGCTTTGAAGATTGGATGGAACCCTGGCCTGTTTGAAATCATGAGTTGAAAAAAGACGGAAAAACACAAAGTAATGGCGCAGTGGAATGTGAGTAGCATTGTAGTGAACAATGAATATGTATGGCATAATTCTTCAGGAGTGGAACCATAGTTCCATTCAAAACTTGAGTCAAATGAACGCGGAGGTGGTTTTTGAAAAACAACAAATGGTGTTCGCGTGGGTGCAACCTGGTAAGTGGTAAATCCCTGTTTGAATGTGATAATGGTTATGGGCTGACATGTGGTGTATCAATACCACCCATTTCGTATGAAATCTAGTCATTAAAGTTCAGGCTTATTTGAACATGAAATCCATTGGATTATGCATGATTGATCAAAGTGTTGCGACTGCCATTAGATGAAGAAGCTTTGAGTTGGAGTGCAATGAAACATCAACCTTCGGATTTGGTGAATGATGGATGGTGAATAGGTAAGTTGGATATGTTGTGGGTCTAGAAATAGATTAATGTTTATCGGCATTCGTGACCAGCGAATATTATTGGTGAGTGCATATAATTATGTATAAAGGTAAATTGTTAAAAATGGTTCGACAATATTAATATGTGATTGGTAATTTGGTTTTTAACCAAAGTCAAAATTGTGATTAAGTGAGATTTTATTTCTGCTTCAAAGGTACATAAAGGGTTTCAACTTTGATTAAGGATTGAGAATGGTATTAAAAGGAAATACTTCCACTTATGAAGTGTACCTCTGTCGAGGTTTATTTTAGCACATAAATGAGACAAGTATTTTGTTTTAAGGTGATAATTGTGGGTTTTTGCAGCCTTTGGCCACATCAGTCTATGACATTTAGTGCACACTCATTCCTTGGGTACCTCTTAGTGCATCTAGGACGAAGGATAACTAGTTCCCTTTTTTCCTCCTCTTGGTTCCTTTTAATTTTCATAGTATCCATTTGTAAGGAAAAAGTGCACAACATCTCAGTATTAAAGTCCTCTAGCACACTCCCTCTCTCATGTTTGATGGTGGAGGTGGAGGGAGAAGAGTTGACCATGCCTTCACTAGGTCTTCCCCTCTTCCTTGCAGCCCTAGAATGATTCTTGAATAATGAATTCAATGTATTCATAAGTTAGATGGTAAATATTTCCACTAAAAAACATATTAAGGGTCTCCATTACATCTTCTATAATCCCTTGTAGGAGTAAAAGCTTTATTAACTTAGGTTCAAGCTTATAGTTTTCCCTTCTATAGTTGAGTTGAAACCTTTCCTCCTAATATTCTAAGGGAAATTTGGTCCTAGGTTCATCATAAATATATCCTCTTTTGTCTCACTAGAACTAAAATAATCCCTACATTTCTAATTAAAGGCTTGTTTAATTTGTGCCCATGGACAAGGAAAATTTTAAGGATGGAATTTTATCTTAAAGTTTAGAAACCTTGGCGAATCTTAATAGCCCCTAATATGTAAATTGTAAAATTTTTGGAAAAATGTTTGTAAAAATATTTATATTTCTAATGATTTTTTATTAGTCTATATACAATTTTGGTGATTTTTAAGGTAAAATAATTTTATACTATAAAATGTGGGTGAATAATTTTTAGAAAAATGGAAAATTGACGAATCTTTTTTTTGGAAAAAACATGGAAAATTAGCTGACCTGCGAATATTAGCCCCTAAAATTTTCCTTTCCCATGGAGTGATGCTACCTATAGGTAAGATCATGAACCAACGCAAGGCTGCAACGTTAACGGTGAAAGGAAACAACTTTATCTTTTTTTCATCAGAATTATAATCATAGGTTCTAAAAACAACAATAGACTTGATCCTATATGTATCAGAGTCCTCATAGGATAGGACATGAAAGTGTGTGAGAGTAGTGTGGCTTATATTACTCATAATTTCCTTCCCATTGGTTTCTCGAATAGGAAAGAGCTTGGTCTACCTATTTGCAACCATGTTTTGGGTAGGTGATATAAGTTCTTCCTCTCTTTTGTATTCTTCAAATATTTTTGGTTGTTCAATTAAGGAATTATCTAAATCCTCTGTGGTGAGCCCAAGAGGTTCACTGTCACCAAATTTGAATGATTTTTACTACTAGAAGGAGTTGGGGTTTTTGGTAGGAATTTCCCTTGATTGTCCCTACTCCTACGATGCATGCAAAAAATGTATTTTTTTGTGTTTTTCTTTCTTTATTTTTTATTTTTATTTTTTTTCAAATCTAAAAATTTTGATGCAAATAAAAGAAAATATGAAAAATAAAAGCCTCTTCTATGTAGAAACAATACCTACTCAGACACATCCCCGAAAACGGTGCCAAAAAGTGATGAGCCTCAGTATTTCAACTAGAGTGTTGCAACTCCCAATGTTATCAACTCTAATGATCAACTTGAGGTTCGTATAAAATTAAGAGGTGATAGTGCTATATGCACAGTAGGCTAAGCTCCAGTCATGTCACTTTAAAGAAATAAACCAAAACAAGGAACAAAAAGACCAATATATCGACTGATTCTAGATTGGAAAGGAAATAAATTGCATGAAAGGAAAGTTCTATTTTATTTGTAGAAAAGGAAATACTACTCTATAATTTGTAAAGAATGGAAATGTTACTTGCTCCAAAGTAAATTCTAACCCTATTTTTAGAAATGTAAATGCTACATTACTTGCAAAATTATAAACATTAACCTATTTGCAGAATTTAAATGTTGCATATAAAGAGAACCTAGTCTATGAAATGGAATAACAATGCTTGAAATTGTAACCCTAGATTAGGAAGTATCAATTAAATCAATAAATCACAATCTACTTTTCATGAAGGGAAAAATAAACATGTAATCATCCTTTACGCATTGTGTTCCAAAGAGAGTGGACTTAGTGGCATAATTCATTAGACATCTCATGAGATAATCAAGAAAATCATCATTGTAGTACCCAATTTATATATCTGTCAACTAACCCTAATTTTAAAATGTAAAGACAAGTCTTAGGTGGTATTTGGTCTCCCTCAATAATTATTTCATGTCCCAAGTATTAGATAGATTGAATTCTAATATCAGCAAATGTACTTTCTTCCAGATTGAGGTACACTACTCGGGACAAGTTTTCTCCAAGGAGGGAATTGGAGTAGATCCAAAAACAATAAGATCGGGTATCTCCTAATAATGTAGATGAGGTGAGACCATTCATGTGATTGGTATATTATTACAGGAGTTTCATTAGAAACTTCTCATATATTTCTTATCCTATTACATCATTGTAGAGGAAAGGTGAGAAGTTTGATTGGACAGAGGAGTGTGGGGCCAGTTTTGAGCAACTTAAGAAGTTGTTGACACATTCTCCAATGTTAAATATTTCAAATCTAGATAAGGAGTTTGTAATATGTGCAAATTCTTGAAAGAGATGACTTTGTGGAGTCCTTATGCAGGACCAATAGGTGGTATGCTATGAGTCGCGAAAACTAAATGAAAATGAGAAGAACTACCCGAAACATGATCTTGAGCTAACAACGATCATACATGCATTGAATATGTGGAGGAAATATCTTCTTAGCAAGAGGTTTTCACTGATGAGTTATCACACTCAGTTGAGGTACTTGTTTGATCAACCTAATCTAAATTCTATGCAAGCTATATAGTTCGCCAAGATCAGTGAGATTGACTTCGAGATCAGGTACATCATGGGAAAGGATAATAGGGTCAAAAATGCTCTTAGTAGGAGGTTACAAGTAAATCACATAGCAACTATGAGCTCCTATAGGGAAAAATTATAGGATAGGATCTTCCAAGCAGGTCAACTGCATCAGAGATATATGGATATTATGCATAGGATGCAGCATAACACAAGTACAGTTGTTGTTAAAGGTACATGTGTTGGCACATGTGTTGTTACAGGTATAGGTCTTAGCACAGATACATGTGTTGGTATAGTTACAGGTAAAATTTGTAGTACAGCTATAGGTACAGGTGACAGTACATGTGTAGGTATAGGTATAGGTAGTGGTATAGGTACAAGTACTAGTATAGGTGTACAAGATTTAGACTACCATCTCATAGGTGATGGATTGGTTATACTTAGAGATAGGATATATGTACCAGAAAATAGTGAGCTCAAGAAGGTGATCTTGAGGGAGTTTCATGCGAAACCATATTCGAGTCACCCAGGATAATAGAAAACATTGAATGCAATGAAGGCATTCTAATATTGGCCGAATGTGAAGAGGGATGTGGCAGAATTTGTAGCCAGATGTTTGGACTGTCAGATGGTTAAGGTAGAGAGTAAACATCCAAGTGGATTGCTACAACCGATTGCGATTCCATAGTGGAAATGGGAGGTCAGTTCCATGGACAGTTAGACAACATGATTCCATCATGGTTGTGGTTGAAAGGTTGACAAAGGTTGCACATTTCATTACAGTGAAGACTACATACTCATCTAGTGATGTAGCACAAGTTTTTGTAAAAGACATAATCAGATTGTATGGTATTCCAAAGAAGTTTGTGTCTGACAGGGATACAAAATTCACATCCAAGTTTCTGAAGGAGTTGTTTGCAAGTTTAGGAATTGACTTGGCCTTCAATATAACTTATCATCGGCAGAAAAAGGGATAGACTGAGATGGTCAACATGATAATAGAGGATATGTTGAGGATGTATGTGATGCATCAGCAACACAAGTGGGAAGCATATCTTCCACTCGTAGAGTTCACCTACAACAATAGGTATCATGATTCATTGAGGATGAGTCCATTTGAGGCATTGTATGGCTGGAGTTGCAACAATCCTATCAGTTGGAGTAATCTAGTTAATAGGGTACTTATTGGACCAGATATGTTTGCAGAAACATAACAAGAAATGCGGGTGATTAAGAAAAACTTGAAAGAAAGACAAGATAGGTAGAAGATTTATCTGGACAAGAACATGTTGTTCAAGGAGTTTTAGACTGGGGATCAGGTGTACTTGCATATCAATCCCAAGAAGAGCTCCTTGCAGATTGGATCATGTGCCAAGATGGCACCACAGTTTTTGTGGAGCCTTCAGGATCATTGAGAGGATCGGACGAGTGGCCTATCAACTTGCACTTCCTTCCACAATGAAAGTACATGATGTTTCTCATATATCCTTGCTTAAGAAATATGTTAAATATGTTGATCATGTGATTGATTAGTTTGTATTGTAGGTGGAACCAGAAAGAGTGTTCCAGTGGGAACTGCATTTCATTTTATAGAAAAATATGCTCATGCTCTTGAATCGAGAAATCAAGCAAGTTAAAGTGCAATGGAATAAATTTGGGCCCAATGAAGCTACATGGGAGATGGTGGATCGTATGTGGGCTACGTATCCTCCCTTGTTTTCTGGATGAGGCAAAGCAGTTTTGGTGTGATGTTGGTATATGCTTGGTATATGCTTTGGTGATGTTTTAATATATGTTTGATGTGATGTTTTGGTAGATGTACATATGTATATGGATGTAAATACCGCCATGAGATATGTTATAAATCTCCAATAAGTGGTATGGCTGTCATGTCATTATATTTGTCTTGTTGTTGTGATGTTAGGTTGGTTTATTGTTCGACAAGGTGATCATTGTAAATATTGCATTGAGCTATTCTATAAAGCTCCATGGGAAGTATGTTTTATTTTCAATAGTGTTGCTGAGGTATATGTGTGGTTGAACACCGAGGATGGTGTCCCCCGAGAGAGAGGGCCTTGTAATAGCCCTGGTGAAAATTTCGTGTAATAAAGTTAAAATAATAACCATGGTTGATGGGATACTTATTCCAAGTTGAATGTTGGGCAAAACACCCTAGTGCAGGTGTTCACATGGTTTATTATGGCTAAGTAAATTGGAAATGGATGTGGAGAAGGCATTAAAGAGGAAAAAAGTACTTTTGTCACATTTCTTTACATAAATAATGGAAATTAAGAAGGGAGATGAAAGGTCACAGGTTGCATGTGAGGAGGAAACTGAAGGAAAATATTGTAAACTGAAGAAAATAGAGGCCTCATCTATAAAAGTATTTCTGGGGATCAATTGGTACATTTTGTCAATGAAGTTTTGGAGATATCTCATTATTCTCTCTATCTCTCATACTCTTGGATACTTAGAGTTTTCTTGGAGCACTCTTGGAGACTGTTGATACTTAGTGATTTGGAGCAAGAAGTCAAAGGAAGTGTAGAAAAGCATAAGTAGACACAGGGATCAGCAACTACAACAAGATTTTATTGCAGGTATTGAGTTGCATGTATATTTTCCTCACTAGTTTTTGCATGCATGGTGTATGCATGTGGATTTTCCTAGCCTCGCCATTTCTTGTATAACCATGGGGTTGTGGGTTTATTTCCATTGATTTTTTTTTTCTTTCTGGTTGGTTCTCATGATTTCTTTAGTTTTGGGTTGAGTTATCAGTTCCTCGAACGCTTGATTGGACAAATGCTTTGGAAGCCCGACGGAAAATTGTGGGTTGAGTTACTAGTCCTGGAAGCCTTAGTTGGACAAACGCTCTAGAAGCCCTAGGTGGGTTGAGTTACTAGTCTTGGAAGTCCTACCTGGAAAAACGCTCTAGAAGCCTTGTAACAGTTGGGGTTGAGTTACTAGTCCAAGAATCCTTGGTTGGAGCAAACACTCTGGAGCCCTGGAACATCTTAGATAGATACCAATCCATGATGGTTCTGATGTCTAACCATATGGTGGAATCAATGATTGAGGGTTGAGGTGGTTTGGCCTCTAGAAGCCCTAGATTTATTTTGATTGATTTTTCTTATGAGATCCAACATTCATGCTTAGAATATGGCATGAGGATGATTAGATGAAGTGAGACTTGGCTCAACCAATCTATGGTTGGGTGGAATGTAGAAGTACCATCTCCGGTTGGTTTTCACATTAAGTAATGAAGATATCATTCCTTTGGTATTTGGTATGCAAATTTACTGGTTTATTTGGGGATTCTATTGTTGTTGTATCCATAATATTGTATTTATGTGGTTATTGTGTTGGCTATAATCATGTATTTTATCAATGATGATGTATGGTTCTATCCATGTTTTTACTTGTAAATGAATGCATAGTGTATCTATGGTCAAATATGTTGTATTGCATCTAATGATGTAAGGGAGAAATGCTTCTTAGTGATTCTTAGATAAGTATTAGACCCCTATGTTTAAATCTATTGTTTACAGCTATAGATTCAATGTTTGTGATAGGTTTGACAAAATTATTGTCATGGCTATTAGGGGTTTGGTTGATTCCTTGATGATATGTTTGGTTCTACATCATTGTACTATTTTTATTTATCATGTATAAAATTTTCATGAAGTTTTTGGAAGTGACTTGAGCTCTAGGCCTGAAAAAGTGACCCAAATCCTGAATTCACGGGCACAAAAAATGAGCAATTAGGGCCCTAACCACTAGCTTGTAGTGCTATGGCTACGATTATAGCCTCCCAACCACTGTAATGCAATTTTATGCCTATGGCTATGGCTGAAAGAGGCCAAAAGGTTAATGTGACCTAGGGGAAAGAGGTCTGGAAGGTTGGGTTAGCTCCTAGGGGAGTCATGGATGATTTACAATGTTTGTTTGTCATGTTTTCATCAGTTCCACTTCCTTAAGGTAACCTAGGAGGTTGAATCTCGTATTAGTAGCATCTCGTCACATTTTTACCCCAATTTCCAGTTACTTGGGTAGATGTGGGAAGAGGGTCTTACAAATTTATTCATTTCGTTTACCAAGATTAGTATATTCTGATGAGTGAGATAATGATACATGCGATAGTTGGTTTCATTATGTATGTTATCTATGTTTTTCAGTTTCTCCTTTAATAATCTCATAAATGTATTCTTTCTGAAGGTTTGGAAAATATTAATTGATTCGAAATTCATATATATTTTGATGCTCTGAGTTAAATGTTTAAAATATTCCCATTTTGATCCTCTAAAGCTACCATAGGATTCACTATTTATGCCATATTTTAGGGGATTGTTCTTCTATTTCTTCATCCATATGCAACAAGTGGCAATGGTATAGGACCTGTCATCCACCTTTCCTTTATCAATATTTATCAGACAAAAAACTATATTGGTAGACCTATCTAAACCCTATCTATTTGAATCCATCACCCAGTGGGCTATTTATTTCATGTGCAACCAAACCCTACATCAACACAACCTGTCTAAAGATCTAGCCACAGTGTAAAGATCAGAGATATCCGTCTCTATATTGAAGGGGATAGCCTGCAATATACAACTTGGATTGAAAATTTTATCTTGGAAACTTCTCTCCCATCACCAAGAGAAATTTTCTGAGTGATAACAGAATCATAGAAAAATTGGAGGTAAGTGGGGTCGGTTGCAAGCTAATTAATCACAAATAAACAAAGGAGGGCAGTGAGCATTGTTGTAGGTGAATGAATCACAGTGAAATCAAATGCAACTATAGGGGAATGAATCACAGTGAAATCAAATGTAATTTCGGGTGAATGAATCATAGTGAAATCAAATGAAACTACATGTGAATGAATGTGCAAGAAGGGTAGTGCTGGATGAAAACATAACAAATGAAATCAAGGTATAGTTGGGGCTATAAGGCCTTTAAATAAAAATAATAATAAGAATATTTTTTTAACAAATTAGGAATCTGGTTCAACATTTCATCTGTGGAATTCACCTTCTAAATCAATTCGTCAAGGTTCAAGATGGTTCAACATTTAGGATCACGAAACCTCAATGAATTTTAAGAAGAAAACTCAAGTAGTGGTAACTTTTGAAATTGTTGAACCTATGACATAATGAAGTCTATGCATGACCTTTTTATGGTGTATGTTGATATTATTATCACTCTCGTAAAAATTCCATATCACATAAACTCAGAAATGATATCATGTTTCAAAATTTTATTTTGGTTCAAAAATTCAGACCTCAATCAAAGCATGCCCCCCACACACACACGCACACACACACATATAAAAGTAAAAGTAACTCTAAATTTTGATATAGTTTGTGTCTATCAAAGTTAAACCTTGGAACATTTTTAATATCAAATTATGCCCTAAAAAAGGAAACGTTATTAAATGTTTATTGGCTAGAGAATGTATTGTAAGGTGATACCTCAATTTATATAGCCTTGAAATTCTCTTGAATAATAGATTGGAGTGCAAAAACTGTTATCCATGGAGAAAAATGAACAAAGTCAAGACAAATGAAACTTAAATCAGAAATGAACCAATAAAATCTAAAAAAATGCATTTCAATGTCTTATTTTTAAGCTGAGTTCTTGACATGTCATTTTATTGTACTTTAAGGAATGAGACACAAAACATTTTTTCAGCATAAAACAAATAAAATTTCCTAGCATTTAACATGCACAAAAACAGGGGCATCAAAGTAAGTGAATAACACACTTCACACAAATATATTATTGATATGTAATTAAACATTTCACAATAATATATTAATGAGATGTAAATATTTAAATGGTGAAGAAGATGAAATAGCATGAGAAACTGACATGGGGAAATATTCATGCCAAAGTGTTCAATTGAGTTACATGTAAATTTATGTTTTAATATCCCCTTCCCAAAAAAAAATAAACACACGCATGTGATGGAAATAAAGAATTGATAAGTCCAAACAAATGAAAAATGATAAAGTTAACAAGTTCAATATTACACACAACGACATAATAATTTATGACGAAGAACACTTTTTATTTGTGACTAGCCATTTTCATGCCTATTAGGAATTCAATTATTTGACAATAATTGAATGCAACATTTTAGGAGGGTAGTCAATTGTGTGTATATTTGATTCGTTGTGAGGGAAAATGTTTTCCCCATCCACCAAAGGTCATATCTCACTTGGTGACATGTTTGTTCTTAATGAGTAAATTATAGATGAGAGATATGTGATATATATGTGAATATTTTAACTTGCATTATGGTTTGAAGAATCTAGCATTTAACCTAAGTTCCATCTTGTAAAATAGGGGAAGTCACTTGGAAAATATTGTTAAAAAAAAACATTTTAGGAGGGTAAAAACTTATAATTCAAAACTTCAAATGATTTCAATAAATGGAAAAAATAAGAGGAAAAAAATTATATGTAAAGATAAGTTATAATAGTAGAATGATGAATTAGAAGCCCTTTTCCAGGTCATTTAAGGTGAATGTGAAACTTGGAGAAGGTAGAAATGCTAGAAAAGAATAATTTAACAAGCTAGAAACTTTTAAAGGTTAAGTTGTAGGGCTTGGAATTTCAATTATGTTTGTGTGAGTCCAATAGAAAACTACATCGGGGGCATGAGATGAACTTAATAACCACCATTTACATAGATAACAAGAGGAGATCATCTTATGGGACTTCAGTTCCAAGTACACTAGGAACATGAGTTGAAATAAGCTAAAACCACTAAGGAACATTGCAATTATAATAGAAGCAGGAAGAGTAGTTTCAAATTCATTTATGAGAAAAATAAAGGCTGCAATATGAATAATGGATTTAACATAGGGGATAAATATATTATCAACATGAATTCAGTTATAGTTCATGGCAACGATAATAATACTACAATAACAAACATAATATATTCCAAAATAAATTTAAGGTAAACCAAACAATTGAATAAAATTGACATCCATTCAAGGTCAAAAACAACTCTTGAAACTCCATTTTACTTAAAGACACAAATTCATAGAGACCCTATACGAAGGTCTTATGTAGTAAATAAAAGACATGAAAAAATCTTTAAATATTTAAAGGAACAAAATATAATATGCCAAAGATCAAAATGAATGAACTTATTTTCTTGAATCCTAGATGAAAAGGAAAAAGTAAGAAAGAAGGAAAAATTTGCCATCATATATAGGAAAGAGTATAAAAATGGGAAAACCATGAAATCATAAAAAGGAAATTTTAAGAAAACATACAAACCTTGGTAGTTTCTTAAAGTGAAACATGAAAGAAATCAGAATAAAGAACATTGGATTACAAGCAAAATAATATAAAATTTCACAAGAGATAGGATCCATTTCTTTGAATAGGAACATATTGACTATAATACAATAGTGATACAAGAAAAGTACTCACACACATTAATAGAGGTGGAGTAATTTAAAAATTAGTCCAAATCCTCTGGTAGGAACCATAACCCTAACATTAATAGTTTTGTGCTATAATGACATGATCATTTTATCTAATTATAAATAAGACATATGAAAATTTCCTAGATACAATAAGATAAAATGATACGATAGTTCTAAAACCAAAAGATAATGCATTTATGTTTGATTCCATCCAAAGAAATTGAAATTGAAATTTATATTAATTCATATCAATAGTTAACATGAAAAAAATTTACATACGGTGAATAAAAGAGAACATAAATTCCCAACAAAAATTCCCAAAAAATTATCTTCAACTGCCAAGAACTCAATGACAAATTTCCAGTTCCAAATGCAAAAGAGTACCTGTATAGTTTCCTGATAAGATAACTATGGATTATTCTTCAATTTCTTCTCTAGAAATCTTACTACATTTGACTCCTTGACACCAACAACAGTTTTCTAAAACCATTGCTACTAAAATTTTACCAAAAGAGAAGTGCATACTTAAATCAATGACTATAGAAAAGTATTCTTTTGTTGCTAACCCTCGAGGATCTATCTCCAAGACTGCACTGCTTGAAAGTGCCATCATATGATAGCAAGCATAAGAGGTTTTGATTTCTAAATGATGTCATTACCAAGTTCTTTCCATAGAACTTTTATTATGGAACATGGAAAAAAAAGGTGCAACAAAAATAAGGAAAAAATATTTGAAGGGAAGCCAGAGAGTCCAACATTAAGAAAAAATAGACATCTCCATGGAATACTAGTAACTAAAGAGACTACAATACAATCAAGTAATATCTTAAACTATAGAATTAATGCACGAGAGAATAGAAAGAATATATTGATCCACCAGTTGAGATGACCGTTACGTATTCCTTCATGTTTGCATGTGGTCAAACCAGAGACTCCAACATTTAGAAAAGGAATACATCTATGGAATACTAGTAACTAAGCAAACCACAATACAACCCTGTAATAGTTTCAACTATATAAACGATGCATTGGATAATATAAATAATATATTGGAACAAAAATTAAGATGACCGTTATGTATTTTTGCATGTCTGCATGTGGTGCAAATTCAATACAATAGAATCTTTTAGAACACTGTTTAAACATGTATTTGCATAAAATAAAAATTAATGTTCACACTTGTAACAACACAAGTTTTCAATACTTATTTTCTCCTCTTTCCTTAGCCTTTTTGAATTCTTAGAGAAACTACATAGTAGACAATATAAGTTAAATCTAATTCATATCTAACACCTAAGTCCCTAGGACACTTCTGCCAATCTTTGCTTCTAATCCTTAATTTACATAATTATATTTCTCTCTATACATGAAACCAATTCAATTATCTTATAAATATGACTTCTATAACCAACATGTGTGAAATTCACACTTCATTCTTCCAACTAACATTGACAACTTTTTGTTGATAATCAATATTAATTTCCATTGATAATCAATTGTTAACGTTGCTCTCCCGTGGTCATCAATAACTCAACCTGGCAATTCAGGATGGGTCAACCCGCCCAATTCTTTGGACAATATCCAAACACCATTTTATCTTTTAGATGTAAAAACTCGTAGAATTATTTTTTATGTGTATCATTTTCTAGCTTAAGGTAAATTTGTTTTGAAACATATTAACATTGATATTTTGATTTCTTGCTTCTCCTAAACACACAATATGTCATCCTCTAGAGTTTTTTAGTTTTCTACAATCATGTCTACTATGTCCAACAAACCAATATGAATTTATTTATCGAACATTAATGGTTCAGTTTGAATTGTACCAGTCATCACACCAAATACAACCATATGTTAATTAGGTTGGGGAACCCAATTTAAGGGTATTATTGTCCCTCAAAACTACAATTTGAAATATTCCATGTTTCATTGGAATCATCTTCAAATTATACCTCCTAATTATCCCATTGGCTAATTGTCAATATGCTGACATGAAACTGTTGGTCTCATCTCAATGCTTGTCACATCAGTGCTATATTTATGTCATGTATTTAATAAGTTTCTCGGAACCTTTCAAGTGGGTTAAAAAATATTTCAATCTATCACTATGTAGCTTATTGTTTCCATCCTTTTGTTAGAGTTTACTACACAACGATGTCAAATAATGGTCAGGTATGGAAGCCCAAACATTCCTTAAATGGTATTTACCTTTTTAATGTAATTGTGAATGGTTTTGATGTAGCTCGATAAAGTATCTACGTGTTGAATTTATCTTCTAAGAAATTGCACTACCCTCTAGTTCTCCACAGATGTATATTAATCTGTCTGAGGATAAAAGACCTTTTTCACATTGAAATCAATGGATTACCATGTTTCTTTCAGAAATTCGCAAAAGAATATTTTGCACTTGTTTAATATTATGAATGTTGGAAATTTGAAAATTGCAGAAACAGCTTAGACAAACAAATTTGCAATAGGTTGCAGATTTAGAGACTTCCTACACAAATTGGCATCTTCTTCAAACCTTGCAACTATGACCGAGATGTGGAAAATTATTACAAGGTGATAGATAGACTCTCCCAGGAAGTCCACTGAAACAAGCTTCCACTATTTGGTTGTATTTACTGTGGTGTGCAGAGGCCTCTCTTCCTACTGTTTGACTTCAATGTGTTGCAAAGTGAGCATCCCTAACAAGTATTTTGAATAATAATAATAATATCATTTAAGGTCATAGCCTAGTAAGAAACCAAGCTATTTTTTTTCACTCAGGAAGGCTACCCACTATCACAACAATAACTCTTCCTCACACTTTTGGTTGGCTCTTTTCCAACTCAATGAGGGCTTCCCTAAAGATAAAATTGCTAAGGATATGGAGTGGAGGCACAAAGTTATTTTTGAAGAGTACACCTTCAAAATTGTATTATCATAGAATAATGGATTATTGAGTTGTGTGAGAATAAAAGGTGATGGAAAACCCCATGACTAGTGCCTACCAAATATTAGGTGAAATATAGTCAAGGAAGACACTCTAAAGAGGGATTTTTTGTGAATATTAAGGAGAGGGTTGAAAATAACATGCCATAATAAACCTTAATAGTTATAGAAATAACTATATAAATGAGCCTTAGATACCTCTTTTAGTGATATTATTGAACATGTTGATAAAGTGTTCTAGAATGATATGTTAATTACAACTTATTTGATTGTGAAAATTTAATATATGCAGCACTATAACAATAAAAATGAAATAAGAAGGAAAATATCCATACATTACTCCTATTGAAATGATAGATGCTCCATTACATGGCCTTTACAACACATTTGTTGAAAAAAATACCTATAATCATCCAAAAAATAAAATGATATCTCCAATCTTCCATTAAATTTACCAAAATGATGTATAATGCATCCTAATAGGAGAGCTCCTCAATTCCCATCCCCTAAAAAAGAGTGAGAAAGAAAACCCTCATATAGGTTTGAGATCAACTCCTCTTACAAAAGAAAATTAATTGTTTACCTAGATCCATTACATTTCCTAGGAATATAATAAGATATTACATTTCTATCCTCCTCAACAAAATCTTTTACTAAAATTATAAGTGAGTTTTTGGGATCCACTTTCCTCTCCTAGAAGAAGTAATAAGATAATTATCCTTCATAAGGTGTGCTTCAAAAGTGAGTCCATAACCATAACTAAGTATGGAGTGTACATATCCCTCATCGCATTCTTTGTTTACCTACAAAATAAAAATTTATCATCTCAATGGCCTAAATATGGGTTACATGCAATATTGATTTTGTATTTCCAATCTTGAGGCTTCTTAATTTTACTATGAAGTGTATGTTGATATAAATTGAAAGAGTAATATATGTAGGATAAAACACCAAGTATATTTCATGAACTAAACATCAAATTACAATCAAGCAAGAATGATTAAAGAAGGAAAACCTTGGTCACCTTGGTGTTTGCATCTTATGAAATTTTCCAGGCTTCGAATGATGGTTGTGAGAATGTTGAGTAGTGGCTATGGGGAATAGAATATTGATTCAACATTGAGTAGAAATTTCCTATTGTTAATCCCTTTAGAAAATACAAAAATATGGCTCTTTATGACCAAGATCTTGCATACCATATAATCCCATTTGATGGGGTTGGAATGATCAAAGAAACCCATTTTTCATGTGATAACCTCTAGTAAATTTGAGCTGTAATTAGTGGTGAGCACTAGGGAAACTGATGTCGCAAATAAGTAAGTAGCTATTGGAAGAGCTTGACATCTAATGCAATTTACAAGATATTAAAATTCCCTATATTGAAATGGATAACTTTCAATTGATTGGACTGCTACCATTTTTGTGATTGGGATTTTTTGTGCTACCACAAATGCATTGTTCCTTATTGTTCCTAAGTGAAAAAAATGGTAGCATCCCAATCAATTTAAATTTATACATTTCAGTGTTACTATTGTAACCTTGTTAGAGAAGCAATCACAAATACAAGTTGGAGACTATGTACAAAAAAAAACACTATGCAGTTTTTCAAGGTAAGCTACTACCACTGCTAAATAATTTTGAGACCATGCAAGAGGTTCCTAAGGACTCTAATTTTATTACTACCAATCAAATTATTGAATAATTAGGGTTTAAGGTGGAAGATCAGATTGTTAGGGTTTCTAGGATATTTTCCATAATTGATTTCAAAGGGAAGACCACCAAAAAACACACGATGAACTACAAGGTGCTTTTGAAGAGTAAATCCCAAAAAAAAAAAATGAAGGATTTATAAAATTAAAGGGTGACGAAGGATATAAGAGTAATAAGTCAATATTGTTTAGGGACACTTTAAGTGAAATTGAGTGGATTTCAGTTCAAATACTAGGCCATACCCGCTCATGTGCCCTAGAGTTTTAACCTAGGTGTCCTAAATTATTCAAGTATAGGATAAGAGAGTTAGATACACTCAAGTCATATCAAAATAGCTTTATGGAGGGTTGTTGAAGAGGGACAATGAGATAAAACAAATACTGGAAACATATTGGAAAATATTTAACAAACATCATCCATAAACATAACAAGGATTAAGAAATAACTTCCACTTAGATAATCATGCATCCATTCAAAGCACTACCAATTTCATCCTTTAATAAAATAACATCCACATCAAAAAAATTCCTTCAAGAGGTCACTCTAATTATTTGTGCATTTCCAAAATCAAGAAGCAAGAGAAAATTTCAAAAATGAGAAGAACTACACCTCTATTTATAGAGGATATGCTCAACTTCATTTACATTAAAAAAAATATTTTTAAGTTTGAGAAACCCTAATATAGCATATGGTGTGGGAAAGGTAGTTTTTTTTGAATCATTAATTATTATAAATTTACATATAATGAGGGGTATTCATGCCACTTCGACAAATATCAATGGGAATAATATTTTAAAAATCACCTAGTTCCAAATGAGAGTAATAAGGGGCTTTTGGAAAAGTATCCATCTTTGAAAGACCCTCCAAAGATGATTTTCCTCCACCAAAGGAGGAAACACAATCTCCAAGTGTGGGAAAGTGTGCTTTAATATGCATGCTCAAATATCCATGCCATCATACAAGTCCCAAGGTAGGATTCCAAAGAAAATTTTCCAAACTTTGAACCTTTGAAAAATTTGTAAGACATTTCCCCAAATACTCCTCCAAGTGGATATGCAAACTATCTAACCCTATTTTCCAAATGTGAGCACAAAAATTCTCCAATTGTGCATTACCCTACCTATAATGAGCCTCAAAAGGGCTTGCTCTCTAATGAAGAAATACCTCCACATCTTCGTAGCAATATTTAATGTATGATTTTTTTTTTCATATATATTCATGAATGTTTTCAAGACATAACAAAAGTTTTGCTAAAAAAACATTATTTTAATGATGAAGATGCAAACAATTGACTGATCAATGTTGTTTGTTGGATATGTCAACCCTTATACAAATAATTCTAAACTTGTTAAAAATGAGGTTGGTTCCCTATATCTTATTCCAATGCATAAATGGTATATATATAGATATATTTATATTAATGGCCAACACACATTTCCTCGATCTATCTATTTTCAAGATCTAGATTCTGTTAATACTATTAGAGAACTCAAGAAACAACACTCACATATTAAACCTTGTAGTTTTGCTATGGGATTTTCTGAGTGTGATTTACTTTAAACATGAATAATACTATGCCATGATGGAACATACCTTTAAATGTTTCCTTTAATATAAATAGATATATCATCAACTTTGCAAAGAGTCGAAATCATTAGGTTTCTTGAAAAGTAAAATGATGTTGTTTGGGTTGCTTAAAAAAATATGGAAAGAGATAGAAACTTACAAGAATAATATTTTTAAGTCCTCTCTGTAACATCCATTCATTTCCATATATTCAACAAACCTTTGAACTCCATTGTAACATCAAAAGAAAAAAATTCCCCACTTTGGCTTTATGGTAAGCAATGCAAAAGTTAAATGGCATGTTCTTGAACCAACTTTTGATATTACTAGTCTCTCAATGCTCGAAGCTACAATATACATAGTCGCATCATAAAATCATAACCATTGGTTTCTTTTTATATTAACTTTATAATCTTGATTTAAGGGTTAGTCCCATGGTGGATTACAGTAAGGTTCATATCTCCAACCCTCTGATGATTGAGATACAAACATATCGTGAATTAGAACAATATTGGGACTAAATATTAGAGTTTTAAGTGGTTTGATTCTACCTATACCTCTATATATAGAACATATTTCATTGTCACACCAATTCATAACCATATAAGAAAATTATTGTGCCTTTGTTTGTTTAGTCATTTCGAAAAAATTGAGAGGATTTCGAGGGCTAAAGTTTGTTAATTTTTCACTGATCTATATTGTTTCAATTACTTTAGCCCAATTAAATTGCTCAAATAGCTATATTTAAATATAAATTAATACTTTTAATTTATAGAACAATAATTTAATGAAAATAGGAGACAATCAACACATAAACAAGAGACTCCAAATTTAGTCAAAGACAAGGGAAAAACTCCATAAGGGGTAAAACCCTTTATAAATTTTCTTCTATTAGATTGCAACAAAAATTTTAGCAGAGAGTAGAATGAGCCCATAAAAAAAATCCAATAATATCAACCAAACAATATCAGATATATGATCCCAGTAACGATACTCATCAAAGTCATCTTTCCTAATCTACCGTCAACTGTGGATAGCTGTCAAACTGAAACCCTAGATTCGAAACACATGAAGGAATATTTGTGCCTACATTTGAGATGCTCCAAACACATAGAAGAGCCTACATGCCTAAAGTTATGACAAAAAATTCCCTGTTTCAACTGTGTGGGTGGAAACAAAAAACCCTAATCACACGTGCGATCTTGATACCTTGCAATTTCAGACCTGTATGAACCAAACTTCACAAACCAAAATTCTTACCTATACCAACCAATCTAATGAATAGAGAGAAGAATAAGATTCTTGATGACGATGTCTAAATGAGATTGAGGTCACTTGTATTTATAGGCTTCCAAGGGTGTCCAATTTCCTGTTAGGGTCGATGTGTCTTTTTGTGACATTGTGGGATTCAATTCAGAAATACACTTTACCTTATCCAAATTGAGTTCTTCAAAAGTAAAACTTATTCCTCTAGAAAAGATTAATCTAGTACAATGATTGGAATTTTTCATTGAGCTTCCAAATTAACACTCCTTCTCAGATAGGGAGAAATTCCAACTACATAGTGTGATCATCATTAGTATCTTGTCATCATATCATGTCCCAACTCTATTCAACTCTATATGTTGATTCATCCTCGAATCTAAAGAAGAAGAATCATGGGGGAACATAAGCTACCATCCTCTCAAGAAAATGAGGAAGGTCTTATGGAAACTCTCATCTCATTTCATATCATAGGGGATCATACGTCTTCCACCATATGTTGAGCAATTGGTGTGATACAATATCTCATCCATCTTATTTTTTTTGGTCTTCCCAACAATGACCCTAAAGGGTCACATGGTAGAACACCTTGCATTATAACCTTGGTTGAGATACCTGACTTACCAAAGGTTAGCATCACACACCCCAAAGCGCTCTCAACCTGTTGGCCAGAAGAGTTGTTATAATACCAACAAGCTCAGATTGTGGGTTTGATGAAAACTAAGGTATAATCTAATAGAACAAGATATGGGAGAAATAGATTCCACTATGTGGGTGAAAGATAAGGATCATACCCTATGTTCCATATATCCGTCAATCGTAGGAGCCCTACATCTCAATTCCTCATCCTGGGAGCTCAAACAAGGGGGAAGAGTTGGCTCAATGTCCTCAATCAATGATGCCCCTTACTAGGAGGGGTAAAATCCATCAATATAAGCTGAAACAAAATCTATAAGTACTTTTCCTATATACAAAATTTCCTTCCATGTTAGCATTGGTATATCCATGTAGTCTAAAATATCTGACAAAATATCTCATACGAAGGGTGATAATCCCATGCAATTATCTCAAAATGTGTTTGGAAGCAACCCAATGTGCATGAATATGCCTGGTCATGAATTGATGCAACATGTTCACTGCATAGCATATGTCCAAAAGAGTGTTCACTAAGAACATCACAACCTCACTCAACTATTTATACTCAAATGGATTCACCAAATTGTGTCCTGTAGCTTCTCCACATAGCTTCCTAAAACTCATTTCTATCAGTGTGGCTAAGGATTTGCATTCCATCATTCGAAATCTCTCCAATAGATTCACGACATATTTTCCTTATGAAAGGAATATCTCACCGAGCCTTGCCACACGTTAAGGCCTAGGAAGTAGTGATAGCTCCCTCTTACACTCACTCATCAGGGGCTCACTACCTGTCATAAATAGATCATCAACATATGAAACCAAAATCAATGACATAACTTGGATGACCTTGAAGTAGAGATTGGGATCAACATTGCTTCTTGTGAATACAAACTTCATCATGTAACTATCTATGAAGGCATATTATGCTATGGGGCTTTGCTTCAAACCATACAATTCCTTCGTGAACATGCAAACATGTGTCTTTCGATCCTCTACTTAAAATCCTTATGGCTGCTCACCATATACTTCTTCTTGTAACATGCCATGAAGAAATTTTTTCCTCACGTCCATCTGATGAAGGGTCCATCCTTGACTTGTAGCAAGGGAAACTACTGAAAGAATGGTGGTGGATCAAGCCATATGATTAAATATATCATCACAATGTTCTCCCTAGTTCTTGGAGATACCTTGGTCCACAAAACTTTCCTTGTATTTTCCAATGCTTCCATAGACTCCATTCTTGATCTTGAATAGACATTTTGAAGTCACACCATATTTACCCTTCGGTATTGGAACAACATCCCACACATCATTCTTCATAACTGATTCATATTATTTGTCCATAACATCCTTCCAAAATTATTCTTTCATGACTTCTTCAAATGTGTCAAGCTCAACTTTAATCATATTGCTCATAGCTACAACATATCCTTGGTAACTCCATGGCTTCTTCTTTCTCTAAATGATGTTATGGTGATAATGTGCCTCTCAACATCCTATAATGTATCATGAAGCCAAAGTGGCCACTTCCTAGCAAGAGGATCATATGGAGGAGGATGTAAGGGGTCCATAGGCTCCATGGGATCATCAATAATGTATCTCTCAGATTAGGTCACAAAAGGACCATCTAAAATATCCATATCATCATTCTTATTTTCAGGCAGGGGAGGCAGAGGAACATCCCTTGCTTTTCCAAGGGAAGCATCTTCATCAAAAATTAAATATATGCTAATTTCAACCTTCCTTTGACCAAGTATATATATATTGAATTCTTTAGAATATTCACAATATACAACAAATATACCTTTTATTCCCATGGCTTCAATCTTGTCCCTTTTTTCTTTTGACACATGAAAATATATGGGGTAGAAAAATATACATCGGTGACTAAAATCAAGTTTGATACCTATGTATGCTTATTTGGGATTTTTGTTGTCCAATTATTTTTGAGGCACCCTATTTTTAACATATACAAATGCACTAGTAGCTTCTCCCCAAAGAAACTTTGGCAACTTTTGATCATGGAGCATGGCACAAATAAATTCTACAATAGACATGTTCTTTATTTTGAACACTTCATTTCGTTTGGGATTATAGGGCATGCTCATCTCTTTATCTATGCCTTATTTTATCACTTGAATGGACAAGATGGGTTGTGTCAACCTTGAACCAAGAGTAACTATTTCGAACCAACTTTTAACTAGAATTTAGCCCTTCGAGTCTGAGAGGGCTCCCTAAAAAATAATTATATCATTCTCTTTATACACTCAAAACATCAAATGGCTAACTTTTTTTTTATTGTGTGATTTTGCAGGTGAAAGAGAGTGTGAGGACTGCCACCATTGGGCATGGAGTCAGTTAGGGAAAAATTAAATTACAAACAACATTGTTTCATGGAAGCTGGGGCATTTTTGGTTTTAAACTCGTGTGAAATAAAAATTTATAGTAAAAAATAACAAATTGAATGAAGTTGGAGCAATGTGATATGAATTCCAAGTAATCAATATGCTATGAACACTAATAACAACATAAAAAATCATGATAAGAAAACATAAAGACAAAACTGAATCTCAGGTAGTAAAACAGAGTATGCTAAAATTTTTCTATTAATTAGATAAAATATTTACATAAATTTCCCTTCTCACATCATCCATCAACCTCTTCATAGTAAAAAAGCCACATATTTATAGAGAGAGACATCTATTAAAAAATCTGACACCTAGGCTAGATTCGATCAACAACTAGGAGACCTAATCCTACTTGAGTTTCAACACATATGAGTTTTATTAGGAGGTTCCTATTATAAAAAAAAATTGAATACAAATAGGAGTCTTTTCATTTATGATCTAGATAAAATTCAGTTGTTGAACCTCATCGAATCCAACCAACTGTTGAATGTGCTGGAGTGCCATGATTTTTCTATGTGGATGCTGACCCGATTGACTTGCTAACATGTCTTCTTGAAAAATAGGAGTCCATTGGATGATAGTGTGGACACTCCTATGACCTGTAGGCCATCTAATTTCCTTGTTTTCTGATGCCCAATCAAAACTTTATAACACAGAAAAATAGAGTTATAAAGTTATGGAGAAAAATTTGGTAGAAAATTGAAAAAAAAACCTTTCTACTACCCATCTAACATTTCTGCAACTTTTAAATTCTTCACTGATTATTTTTAGCTAAAATCATACCATTAGAACTCCCTTAGCTGAGATTTTACTTGCTTTTTCCTTCTTGAAAAGCTACAACAATTTCGTAGAAAATATTCACCTTATGTATGAGGAGTTGCTACGAAACTGTAAATTTTATGAGATTTTTCCTTTTCATGGTTTCTTCAGACTCCTTGTCAATTTTAATAGCCTGTTGATCAACACTATATATTAATAGAATTATTGGTTAAACATATTATAAGAAAAAAATGAGGATTTTACCATATTCAAGTATTTCCATCTACTTCATAAAAAATCTTGAGATTTATTTTTTCAAGTGCAACTTTGTTCATTTCTATTTGAGTTTCAAATGATTTGACTTGTCTCTCCAGTTTGTTTATGTCTGCCTATAGCCAATTGTTCCTTTTATACACATGTTTTAGCATTCTATGCAAAGGTAGGGTTCTCTTCACCATATTCCTGGATTATTCTCCAACCATTTCATAGAAATATAGTTGCTTTGATATATCCTCTTTTAACACCTCAAATAGTAGTTTAGATTCTATCACCTCCTGCCTTGCTTCTCTTAATTGTTCTTGTAAAACCTCTATTTCACTTTTTTCTTGTACAAGTTCTTTAACTTTTATTTTCTTTGTTAGCTCTACTTTTTTCGAAGCCATATCAGGCATCTCTTCAGTTGGTTTCATTGATATTATAATAGGTTTCCTAGGTTTGAAAACAAAATATGGTTCCTCTTCTGTAAAATCTAATTTCTTGGCCCTCTTTCTCTTCTTTTGAGTTTCCGCCTTTGTCACTTGTATAGGCTACAAAGCTAGGCTTTCCTAAATATAAATCGCCTCTAGGATATCAATTAGTTTTCCCTTCCCTTTTCTTTATTTTCTAGTAATCCTCCTTTTAGTGCTTGTGGAAGTCTTCATTACAAGTTCTACTACAAGTTCTACCTCTTCCCAAGGCGTTACTAATTGAGATTTTGGAGTTTTTCTAGAGGCGGTGGCAACATCCGATTCATATCCACTCAAAAATAAGAAGGTAATCCAATCTCTGTTAAGCCTATTTAGCTCTTCTACAACCAAAAATTAGATGAGGCCATGATGAAAAATAGAGGTATTTCTAGCATCAGGCTTGGCTTAGAATTTGTCAACCATCTTCCCCAAACCTATATAAAGGTATAAAGGAATATCTATAGACTTCTTACTTGTGAAATGCAATAGAAATATAAAGTGGTACTGATAAACCATGTTGAACCTGCCTTCATATGTGAAGTACTTATCTATAACCATTAGAAGCTTAGAAAAATGCTCTTTGAGGCAAGTTCTGGAAATTCCAGCAGTCATGTCAACCCCTTTGTGTTCTTCCTTGAGAAATTCATCACAATTTAGCAGTTGAAAATTCTATACTTTGAACCATATTTCACCAGTCCTAAGGGATATCTGTAGCATAGGAAATTGTATTAGGTGACACTAGAAAATTCAGCATGCCCACTTTTGAGTCTGTCCCTGTGAAATTGATGGCAAAGTATTTTGCAATTTTCCCATGGTAACCTTGCAGGTTCTGGAAAAAATGAAGGCATCCAACACTCTTAGATGATTGAGTGAAGGTAGGGTCTTCCTCCAATAGCTTCATTTCCATGGGTTGATAACGTACAACTGATCCTCCTTTATAGTGTTTTTTCTGTGCCATGGTTGTAACATGAAGAGAGTACCTTTCCACCTACAAATGTTGCTAAATACAACTAGACCTATTATTACAGAAATAGAATCTTCCCTAAGGAAAACAAGACCAATATAAACTCAGAAGGAAAAATAGGCAGGAATGAAGCTATGTAGTGTGAACATTTTTGGGATAATGGATAAAGGCAAACAAAATGTATTCATGACCCACATTGACTCTAGCCACAACCTTTAAAAAAAATTGTACCATTACCATATCATTAGCACAACAATGTACTTGTGTAGTAGAATAGGTGTTCGAAGAGACAACTTCACTATAGAAGTTTCAGGAACTTCTGTAGAAAACCCTCGGTTTCCCTAACTAGAGTTGCTAATATTTTCTATAAAACTTTTTAAATGCCAATCATGACTAAATAGGACCAATACACATGGAAGTTTCGATTTCAACCTTTTTTATTAGCCCCACTTAAATTCAAAATGACCCTACGAACTAATTATATGAAAAAAATGTCTTTTGTACATGTGACTTTATTTTCATAAAATTCAAAACCCTAACTAATTTAACCAATTAACTCAAAAACTAATTCCAAGTGGTATCATGGATAACACCTTCCTTCCTACAAAAATCTTGAATTCATTGGAAATGTACTCTCCACCATTGTCAAACTTGAATATCTTAGTTTTCTTTCCTATTTGATTTTTGACCAAAGCCTTGAAATTCTTGAAAAAATCAAAGGCCCAATCCTTATGCTTCAAGTATATATCCATGTATTCCTTGATAAATCATCAATGAAGGTAATGTAGTAGAGATGGCCACCAAGAGAGTGTATGGAAATCAGAACACATTTGTTGGAATGAATAAGTTGGAGGATGTCATTTGTCATGTTCTTACTAGAGGGGAATGGTCCCCTTGTCTTCTTTCCACTGGCACATTCAGGACATACTCCATCATGTTGGGCTTGAACATTGAGAATTCCAGAGACCAATTTATTCAATTTGAGTAGGGATTCATAATGTAGATGGGCCAATATTCAGTGCCAAAACTCAGTTTTATGATTAGTATCATGGACCAATGATAGAAGAGGTATTCTATTGACTTTATAGAGTCCTCCAAATCTAGATCCCAATGTGAATGCATCTCTCATAGGGGTTCCAACCAACCAGGTAGTAATTTTTCCTTGATGAAGGAAACCCTCATCACTTTGTCTTCCAAAGTAGATATAGATACCAAATTCTTCTTCAATCCCAACACATACATCACATCATGAAGTAAAATATATTTTCTAGAGTCAAAATGAATTTTTTCAGACAAAATTCCTTTCATGGGATGAGTGGAATTGTCTCCAAGTATAATTTTCAAACTTGAATCCCTCTCCACCAAATTAGAGATAACTTCCATATACCCAAAGAAATGATGAGAGGCCCCACTATCAACCGACCAACTATCCCAAATATCCCTACAAGAGGAACTAAAAAGTGCAGAAATAAGAATATATTCGTATTTATTTGTAGTTTTACTTTCATACCTTGTTCTTCTTGACTTATTTTGAGGACGGTGGTCTTCTTCATGATCACTTGGAGCATCTGTTCTTCCTCTTTAATCTCTTCCATTATGATCATTCCTTCTATTTTCTCTTCTTCTTTGATTAGTAAGTTTTCTATTTTTTCTTCTAGTGTTGTAACATGTACCATTGTTCTTTGCAGGCCAATCTCGAGCATAGTCACCTTTCCCGTGACAGTTGTAACATTCAATGTGTTATGCTTCTCTCTCATTCCTTCCTTTTGAATTTCTAGGAGGAGGCTTCCTTGAATATGACGAACTTCCCTTTCCCTTCTTTTTCTTTTTATAAGTGATAAATGCAATGGGTTCTCCTTCTTCATGCTTTTGTATCTTTCCTCTAGAAACCCTCCTTAATTCTTCTTGAGTGAGTTTTCCAACGCACTCATCAAATTATGGGATAACATTATTATTTATTATAGCAGTAATAAAGGTTTCCAAAATAGGAGGGATGCCTATACGAGTCACAATCACTAATTTCCTATCATGCACAGTTTCCCCAACTTTTTGCAATTGATCTCTAAGACGAGATATCCTCATAATGTAGGATTTCACAGAATCTCCTTTATTCATCTTCATATCTTTGAGTTGACCATTCAAGGAGATTATTTTATTCAAATTTTTGACTTCATACATGCCAACTAGCTTACCATACACATCCTTATAATTGTTCAAATTACCAACATATGTAAGTAAATGATCTTGTTAACCATTAACTATAATTTTCTTTGCTTTTAACTCACCTTTCTTGTAGTTTTTCTTGTCCGCAGCAAAAGCAATCTCTAGAGGCTTAGGTACTTTTCCATGTATGTATTTCCAAACATCATTGTATTCAACTACTATTTCCAAACTAATCTTCCAAAAAAAAAATCTAGATGACTCACCCAACTTCTCATTTTCCTTGCAGAAAGAGGAAGACATCTTGGCTTGATTATATAGGTTCCTTAAACTTTTCCAAAGATTACTACACTAGTTATTGTCTCCTTTGGGCTTGTCCTTCACCTTAGCTATGTTTCGATGTTAATTTTTTCACTATTATATGTTGTTTCAATTAATTTAGCCCAATTAAAATTTTCAATTAGCAGTCTTTCAATAACAATTAATACTTTTTATTAATCAATAGTAGCTAAAGGTAGAACATTAATGTAATGAAAATTGGAGACAATCAACACATAAACAAGATACACTAGATTTGGTTAAAGACTAGGGAAAACACCCACAAGGAGGACAACCCTTTGTAATTATTCTTCTATTAGATTGTGATAAAATGTTTAGTAGAGATTACAATGAACCCATACAAAAATATCCAATAATATCAACCAAACAATATCAGAAATATCATCCTAGAAACAATATTGATCATAGTCATCTTTTGCAATCCGCTGTCAAATGCGGTCAACTGTCAAACTAAAAGACTAGATCCCAACCACATGGAGGAATATTTTTGCATTCAATTCAGATGCTTCAATTGAAAAAATGAGCATGCGTGCCTATATTTATGACCAAAAATTTCTTGTTTAAACCTTGTGGCTAGAAACTAAAAAATCTAATCGCACGTGAGAGCTTTAGACCCTGCAATTTCAAACCTCTACAAACCAAACTTCAGAGATGTACAAACAAAGCCAATGAAGAGAGAAAAGAATAAGATGCTTGATGATGATGTCAAAATTGGTTTGAGGTCACTTGTATTTATAGGCTTCCAAGGGTGTCCAATTTCTTGTTAGGTCTGGGCTATCTTTTTGTGACATTGTGGGCTTCAATTCAAAAATACACTTTCCCTTATCAAAATTGAGTGCTTCAAAATTCAAAATTGGTACTTTCATAAAGAGGAATATAGTACCATGATTAGAATTTATCACTGAGCTGCAAAATTAAGAGATTTTTTTTATGAAAATATCAAAAATGGCCCAAAGATATCTATAGATTTTTGTTTCTCTTGGCTGCAACATTTTTATGGTAATTTTTGTTGAACATGATGCATTTCCAGTAAAACTTGGAAATGAAACACTACTTATGTTATTTTTTTTCATTTATCCCCATTTTGTGAATATGAACTTGACTAAAACCTACATTTTGGAATTGAAGTAGTATCCAATCATGCCATATTTTGAAAAGAGATCTGGACACTTTTCAAGACTTATTTCTTCCTAGAAGAATCATGTGTTAATAGAGTTGTTAACGTGAAATCCATGATCTAGTTTATCCATCTCAAATATTCATTTGTATAATGTTTCTTTTCCTTATTTTTGAATGCCATTAAATATAGGAGAATATCCCAATTTAAGTGTTTGAATGTTCTCTTTGCTATCCTTTTATACTTCAGTTCATTATTTTTTCATAAAAAAGGAAGTATTCAAAAATCTACCAGGTCTCATCGCTATTTGGAAATGAATGTGAGTGAAGGATTTTAGAAATTCGATAGTAATAAAAAATTTCATAAAATACTAGAGGAAAATTAACCCACACTTCACCATCAAGGTGAAATTTATGAATTATCTAGGCTCGTTGTTAGTTCTGCAGTCATTTTTCAAGCTCAAAATGCTACAAACATTTGGGCTCCTGAAGATCACTCATTCCTTAAAAGATATGGAAATCTATAATATCCTTAGGGATGAAAATGACACCATTGTGTGTCTTGGTTTCCTTTACCTACATAATACAAGACAATAGGATCATTTTACATCCATTTTTCAACTTTTGAGGAATTTATCCCCCATCTATTAGGCTCATTCTTTTCTATAGTGTTTTCCTTCTTAATGGAGATAAAAACATTATCACTAGCCTAACCTTTACATAGGTAAAAAATAAAGTTAACTTTTTCAGCATCTTCGCCATCATTTTCATACTAGGGTTCATCATCAAATTCTTATAATCCATTAAAAAATAATGCATATGACTTGTCATTTCCTTTTCCAAAGAATTAATATGATTTTGGGTAAATGTCAGGGCTATCAACTTTACTCTTCTTTTGGATTTACAATTCCCTCTCTAATCATGTCAATATTTCCGCTCTTTTTGGATTTCTTGCAATGCCTAAAATCAAAGCTTTGAGAGAAGGTATACCCTCCAAATTGTAAGAGTACCCAAACCAACCTCTATGTTATTATCCCAAAGAATGCATAAATAATCTCATCATGAGATATTCATGTCTTTCATTGCATTCTAAAATATGCATCATGAATGGCACAATATGTGGCATTCATCCCTAAACTTTACCTCCACCCAAGGCTTGACACACTTAGGCAAAGAATAGTTACTCAGTAGTTTGGTGGTCACTCAACATTGGTTCTACATAGGAACATGGAAAAAATGATAGATATGGTTCAACATTGTCTCCTAAGAACAATCATGACTTGATAAAATAGATCAGTAAAACACAAACAATGGGGAAATAAAAACCCGCGGTTGGAAAAGTTGTATATATAGCTTATATGTAAATTCACAGAGCTATTCCATGCACCTTTATGAATTGTTTCTTGGCATGTGATTTTTTATTATTGAAAAATTATAGGTGTTAGACATACATGGAATGGTGAACACAATGTGAAATAATAAGCATTCATTGCCTTTAGTATTCACAATAATGTACATTTACACATTTCCTTGTGACCTTTTGTCTTCACATACCAAGTGGTATCTTGGAATTTGGTGATTGTTCACATTCCACACCAATCCTTAGCAAATTAGGTGTCCAAAATCCCCCCCCTTAATCCAAAGGGTTATGTATGAGTCCAAGAAGAGAGCTATAATACAAAATAAAATAATGCATGACAACAATAGGTTGAATTTTCACTCTGAGATGATTGCATAAGGTGGCGGTTTAGGGATGACCAACAAAAATTGAATGCTTAGTGTTATTTCTAGAACTCTTCTAAATATGGCACGAAGTTGAAGTCTTCTGCTAGAGTAAGTGCTCCTAATGCTTTGAAGATGGAGACATTGAACCTAGAAAATGGAGGTCTGTAACATGCATAAAAAAAAGGGAGAACCTCAACTTGAAAAGGGAGGTCTCAACCTATGGTGGTTTAAGGATGATCACCAACTTTGTAATGCTTAATGCAATTCCTAGAACTCTTCCAAAACTAGAAAGAAGTTGAGGTATTTTGCTGGAGGAAGTGTCCCCAATTCTTTGAAGAGGGAGAACCTCTACCAGATAAGGAAGGTCTCAACCCCACATGAATGGTTTAAGGTTGTCCACGAACCAAAAGGAATCCTCAAGGGAATCGCTGTCTCTGGCTACAACTTTGAATTTTGCAGTAGGTTCAGATTGTGTCTCAGGCTCACTTGATGTGGCTTTGAAGCTTGTATATGACCATCACTCCCCCCCCCCCAATCAGATACAAGGTGAGAATATGGAGAAGACTCAACTACAATATTTTTTAATAATCTACAAAAAATTCTATCATATGAATGAAATATATTCTTGCCTGATGAATCCCATTTCCAAGAAGCGATCCATCCAAGACGAATTTTTTTTCTTATAGGAGGCTTGCTTCTAAAGAATATGTGTAAAGAATGAGTGGTTCTATGAAAATCATTACATGGATGAAGGTCAAAATAATGATCTTTAATATGACCAACTCTATCAAAATGTTGGCATCTGACATTCTGTTGGAGCTACTATGGAAGAGAAGAATTTGGAACAACTGAGGTGAACTATAATGAATAAATCCAACACTTTGAAACTAAATAGGCTTTGAGTAATCTCAAATATAAAATGACACATCCTTGTCATATCCAAGACCAGCTGTGTGCTTGTTATGGAAAATATCTTCCCAAGGTCTAATTATGGGCTTGCCAAAGTGCAGACTGAACTTCTTCATATGTATGCAAATATTCTCTTGAACTAGGCACAAAATGTGAATCAACCTCAAATTTATATTCTTGTTGTTGATGGGAGTCTCTCTCAAAGTTTTGAATAGAAGCAAGTTCAGAATGATCACTCCATTGCTATAATTCTTCTTTTTGAAGTTGATATTCGAGCTGTAAAATATCAATCTTCTCTTGTGCATTTTGTAGATATTTGTCAATGTTAAAGAGAGTTTCCTTGCTAATGTTTACTATCTCATTACTAGTGGAATGCATTAGAGCATTCAATAATTCTAATCATCATCAATTTTTTCAATTATGTCAGAAAAAATAAAAAGGCTAAAGGAAACAAATGAGGAGTGGCTTCTTTTCAAGAAATGTGTGCGAGGAGTCCAAAATATCCTTGAACTAGACTAGGAAGTAGTTTGAGTATTCCTATAATTATTTCTTCCCAAAAATATGCAAGGAGATAGAAAATGCAAATTGGATTTATATTGGTGGAGATTTTTTTTTACATCTCAATACCTACTAAAAACATACATAGAAAATTCCAAACAACCAAAAATTGTTCCAATGGAATATCCTTTTATTTACGGTCTGGACTCTTCAAATGGAATAAATTTGTTCAAATTAAGAGTAGCTCAGACAACCATGACTCTTATACTGACATAAATTTGTCTTCAACGCAGATATAAAATTTATTGAAACCAATCCAAATATAAAATCTCTCTCCTACTCCTTTCATAGTTTTCATTGATACACCTCAATGGAGCAATACTCAACCCCATAATCCATTCAGTACCATTTTTATATAGGCTACTTGAATTTCAAAGGTGATTATATCATTAAATTAGATAAACAAAGTTTTATACATTGGTGTCATTCATTTGAGGTTGGCTTTATTTGGATGCAACAATCGACCATTTTACCAGATGTTGTCGCTGACAGAAGGACACCCTACGATGGAAAAAAATTGGAGGTTTTGGGGTATTACAATCACTTTCCAGTAGAGGATGGAGGGAAGAACATGGGTATGAATGTTGATAAATCCAATTATTGGTTGTTTTTTGGAGCTCAACCCTCTAATCCATTTCAGTGTCTTCTCTTCAGAGTGGGATTTTTTCCACCTCCACCGATGCTAGAAATGCTACAAAAAGTGGTTGTGATGAGGAGCATCTTGTTGATCCCTTGACTAGTCTTCCTATTGCTCCTAGGGAATATATAGAGAAAATTTCAAATATAAAGAGTGATGCTACTAGTTCATAATAGGTTAAGAAATAATGAAATTTATGGAATTCCAGTCTCTACCTTTCAGCTTTCTTAGATTGCTATAATATGGGTTAGATGATTCCCTTGGTCATTGTAAACTGAAAAATAAATAAATACCCCATTTATTATTTCCAATCCACACTTTTAATTTTGTTGGCAGGGTATAAATTAGATCAGGCTAATGTAATTGTTGAGCAGAACAATACTTTTTTTTTATAATGTTTGTTTCTAAATTGACTGTTAGTGTAGGTGGTGGCTAGGAAACTGAAAGAAACACATGCAATGAACTATTTGTGGGCTAGAGGTGCTAGCAAGCTTGGTATTCTAGGATAGAAATGATGCTAAGAAAAATATTTTGGGTGAAGTATTTTTGTAGAAAATACTAAAGGTATTCCAATGGTGAATTACTCTCTCACCCCCACGCCACAGAAAAATATACAAAATTCCTAGATATATAAGTTGGTTTTCCTAGAAAAAATTTCACAGCACCAAACAAATATTTCTACTAGATTTCTTCGATGACAAATCCACTGTAAATACCCCCAAAGTGTACAAGGAATATAGGTACTTCATTATTAAAAAATTTGGAAATCATAAAAAAAGCATGCATATCTTGGATTCACCCGATAAAACAATGTACTAAAATTAAATATTTAATCGCTTCTACAAATATTTTGTGGAATTAAAAACACAAATTCTAATCACATGAACATGAAGAAAGATCAATCACACACAACACAAATAATTTCCTGGGGAAATATTACAACTAAAATACCCACCATATTCTATTGTATATTAAGCATGGATCATGAAACAATTACATACAAAAAATATTCTCACAAGAGCCCTCAATACATTAGCTAATTGTCTCACACTATCATATGAAAAACTGACCAACAGATAGCTAATTCTTAGCCTCTAGATAGCCTGCCTTTCTTGCGCAAACCCTAATGGTAAAGATCCCTAAAATATAGGAATTATTGCCTTACTTGACTTCGCAAGTATCATGGGCACTCCAATGGGTATTTTCTTGCATGTATGCAGGTAGATAATCCTACAACTAATAGTCAACCTCCCTTTCACCTAGAACTCAACTGGGTCTCCACAAGATCTGACATGCATGCAACTAATAATAGTAAATCCTCAATTGCATGTGAGATCACTGATTGTGAATTAATTAATATTTAATTCAATAGATATATCACTAGTGTATCTTCGATTACAACTAGCACAACTGAGTTTAACTCACTTACCTGAGTTAAAATGTTTAAAATTTGCACCAACTCATGCACCACTAGACTTTGAACTCTGTTACAACTAGAATTACTTTGCATGTCCCACCAACAAAGCTATAACTCGAAATCCACTAGCTAACTGAATTTATCACTTTCAGTTAACTCATTCAAGTCCACATTGAGAATAGATTACAATTTAATGTCCATCTAAATTAAGGGATAATAAAAATAGACATGCACCAAAAAATAACACTGTGGGCCCCACCCTACTCTGGGTGCTTAATGCAACCAGGCGTTGAATGCAACTAGGTGCTTAATGCACTAGGTGTGGGTCTTAAATATTCTTTTTGAATCTCAACACTCCCTCTCAACAAGAAAGGGATTATCCTTCACCCAGATCCTGTCTCTATGGTATTCGAACTTACTCCTAGTGAGTGCCTTCCTCAGAATATCTGCATCTTGATCTTTCATCGGAATGTACTGAAGCAACATGATCCTCCTCTGCACATAATATATGAGATTATGGTACCAAATATCTATATTCTTGGACCTATCATGAAACACATGATTAATCAATATTTTAATGCAACTCTGATTATCACAATGAATCACTGTTGAATCCATCTAAGAACCAAACAAACCAACCAATATCTTTCTAATCCAGATAGCCTCACATGCAGCTTGACTTGCTGCCATGTATTGTGCTTCCGCTGAACTGAGTGCCACGGATCATTTTTTCCTGCTGTACCAGGAAACTATTGTCAACCCAATGCTAAATCTCCCCCCTGATGTTCTCTTTCTGTCTGATGGACTTCTAGGAAAATCTGTATCTATGAAACCATGCAAATTCACTCCATCTATCCTTTTTTACCACAGACCATACTCTAACGTCCCCCCTTAGGTATCTTAGGACATGCTTCCCCACCTTCCAAAAGAGTTTGGTAGGCTTAACCATAGCTTGACTCAGCTGGTTAACTACAAAGCAAATTTTTGGTCTCATTTTCACTAGATACATTAGTGAACCCACTAATTGTCGATAGACAGTAGCATCCAATACCTCTCCAGAAGTAGCATCCTCATTCCTCCAGTTTCTTGGAAGAGGAGTATCCATGGGTTTGCAGCTCTCCATGTTAAACTTACCTAGTATCCGCTTAGCATACTTTCCTTGAGACACAAAAATTTCACCATCTCGCTGCCATATTTCCTATCCAAGGAAATAATGAAGGAGGCCCATATCCTTCATTTCAAACTCCCTTGCAAGATCCTCCTTGCAGGAGTGTATCAACTGCTCATCACCAGTCAAAATTAGATCATCAACATAAATAAAAATGATCAACAGCTTAGCCTCAACCAAAATCTGGTACAAGTTTTCATCTGCTTCACTTTTGGTGAAGTTCAGTTTGTTGAAATAGTTGTCTATCCGAGTGTACCAAGCATGGGGTGCTTGCTTAAGCCCATACAATGCTCTTTTGAGTCTTCACACATGAGACTCACTGTTGAATATTTCAAAACCTTCAGGTTGCTCTATGTACACCTCTTCCTCAATGATCCCATTGAGAAACACATTTTTCACATCCATCTGATGAATGTGCTAGTCCATCTGCACGGAGAGTGCAAGGATGGATCTTATGGAATATTACCTTGCCACAGGTGCAAAATTCTTGTCTTAATCTATCCCCTCGATCTGTGAGAAACCTTGAGCCACAAATCTGGCCTTGTATTTCTCTAGACTCTCATCAACAGCTTGCTTTACCTTGTAGATCCATCTCGATCCAACCACTGATTTATCAACCAGTCTTGGGACTATCTCCCATGCACTGTTCTTGACAATGTAGTCATGCTCCTGCACCATTGCATCAACCCAGGTAGGTTGCCGCACTACTTCCTAAAAGGAAGATGGTTCAGTCACAATACATTTACTCATAAGAGCCATGTATCTAGTAAATCGGTCAGGAGACTATCTTTGTTTTCACTGTGAAGTAGGGGCTCCTACATTCTGTGTAGCATCAAGTCTCAGCCTATCATCTTCCGTGGTGCACCTTCTTCCATTTCTAGTGGATGGCTCTGCACAAGTGATTTCCTCCACTCCATGAACCTCCTCATGTGGCTGATCCACATCTTGAGACTCATCTTTGGGAACGAACAGTTCCTTCTTTGCATGCAATTCCAGCTCCCTATCAAGGGACAACCGCATAGATTTTACCTCATCAAATTTTATATCTCGCCACACAAAAATAATTGTATTGTTTATAGAATACACACGATAATTATGGGGTGTTTTTTTGTACCCCACAAAAATCCCAACCTCAGCAGTTGGTTCCAGCTTCTTCTTGGCATCCTTGGTCACATGCACTTAAACAGATGAGCCAAAAATAATAAAGTGTGAAACATCAGGTTCCTTACCAGTGAAAGCCTCTTTAGGTGTACTCATGGCGAATACTCTATAAGGACAATGATTTTTCACATAAACCGTAGTTTTGCATGCTTCCTCCCACAAATTCATTGGTAGGCCTTGATCATGCGACATTGCTCGTGCTGCACCCACGATCATTCTGTTATTAATCTTCACGACCCCATTTTGTTGTGGGTCATGAGGCGCTACGAGTTCTCTTCAAATTCCTTCTTTTCTGCAGAAGTTCTTGAATCCGTTAGAGATGTATTCTCCACCATTATTGCTTCTAAGAGCCTTCCCTTGCTTCCCTAACTCTTTCTCCACCAATTCCTTAAACTCATAGAACTTAGAGAATGTTTGATCTTTCTTTTGCATGAAGAAGATCCAGCATTTATGAGAAAAGTCATCAAAAAACATTACATAGTACCTATGTTATGTTGTTGAAGCAACCGAGAATGGTACACACATGTCTGTGTGAACTCTCTCAAGGATCCCTGAAGCTCAGTTATCCTTCTCATGAAAGGTGGAGTTTACATACTTCCCCATGGCGCAACCCTTACACGGATCTAATTGAGCAAGTGTCCCCATTAGAAGTCCATTAGAAATTTGCTGCATGATTTTCAAAGCTCCATGATGAATATGGCCCAGTCCCTCATGCCATAATTCTCCCTCATCCTGGCTCACCACTTTTTCTGCCTTGCCCAACATGGAGGCACAACCATCTACCTCCAGCTTGTAGAGATTCTTAACTCGAATCCCTATCCTCTTGGCTTGGACTCATTGTTTTATGTCGTAGGAAAGCTTTACCATCACTAAAAATACTGTCATAGCCTCTGTCCTCCAACATTGCGACTAAGACCAATATTTTCTTCAGACCTAGTACATGTATTACATATTTTAATTGAAATGGTTTACTTGACTCCCTCTGAAAGGTAATGGTATCAATCCTGGTAGCACTGTACCATCTGTCATTGCCCATCTCAATATGCATTTGGAGATATTTCTCCTCCAAGTCACTGAAAAGTTCCTTATCTCTCGTCATGTGAAAGGAAGCGCCACTATCCAAATACCACATAGATACCAATACACTAGACACCATGCATGTGATCAATGAGAATTGAAGCTAAAATTGTGAGGCAATGCCTCACCAGCTGCAGATCTAGCAACCTTATTTTTCTTCTTCTTTTTTGGATAGTTAGTAGCAAAATGGCCATGCTCGTGATAGTGAAAACACTTCACCTTGGACATGTCCTGCATCTTTCCATTCTTGGACTCAGATTGTGAAGGTAATTTCTTCCCCTTCCCCTTCCTCACCATGGAATCCAAAGCATAATCCTCTTCATCCTCATTCTTATATGAATATCCATCTTTGGTGTTCTGTCTGAACCCTTCCTACACCAAATCTGACCACAGTTGTTCCCAATCTGGAATTTTTTCCTTTTTTTGAAAGAGTCTTGAGAATTGTGCCAACTCTTGGGTAGTCCTAGGAGATCCAAGCTCACCAAATAATCTTCAATGACTATTATTACCACACTCCCCAATTCATCCCGAAATTGGACAAACTTCGTGAGATATTTTGGAATGGTGTCGCCCTTTTCCATCCTGATCTTCCTAAGTTTATATTTGAGCACCAACTTCCTATGGTCACTTCTGCTTTGGAATAGATCCCTAAAATCCTTCCACATAGAACATGATGTGGCTTTCCCATGGAGGATTGAGAAAATTTTGTCTCGTACTCCCTCCAATAGGATCCTATTTTCCTTTACCACTTTCTTTTTCCATGCATCAAGATTTGCAGCATCTGCAACATCTGGCTTAGGAACATCTTTGTCAATGAATTACTTCAAGCCATTGTCTTTGACTACTGCCTCCATCATGTCCTTCTAAGAAATGTAGTTTGATTTTTCCTCGAGTGCATCCTCTAACCTCAAGACATTGAAAGAAATTTCGATATTGAATCAGCTATAGCACCAAGAAAGTCTTTCTACAAATTAAAATTCTATCCAGTCACAAACTCAGCTCCTACTTCACTTCTGCAATTTCTTGTGCTCTGATACCATGCAAAATTTATACAACAAGAATGTATATCTTGGATTAACCCGATTTAAAAATGTACTAAATTTAAATACTAAATCGCTTCTACAACTCTTTAGCGGAATTAAAAAAACAATTACTAATCACATGAACATGAAAAATATCAATCACACACAACACAGATAATTTCCCAGGGAGATCTTACAGCTAAAAACCCCACTATCTTCTATTTTATATTAAGAATGTATCATGAAAAAATTACATACAAAAATTCTTCTCACAAGAGCCCTCAGTACATCAATTAATTGTCTCACACTTTCATATGAAAAACTGATCAACACATAGCCACCTCTCAGCCTCTAGACAACCTGCCTTGCTTGCATAATCCCTGATGGCAAAGATCCCTAAAAGATAGGAATTATTACCTACCTTGACTGTGCAAGTATCATGGGCACTCGAATGGGTGTTTGCATGCATGTGTGCAAGAAGATAATCCTGAAACTGATAGCTAACCTCCCTTTCACCTAGAACTCAATTGGGTCTCCTCTGGAACTAAAATGCATGCAACTAATAATAGTAAATCCTCAGTTGCATGTGAGATCACTGATTGTGAATTAATTAATATTTAATTCACTAGATATCTCACTAATGTATCTTTAGTTACAACTATCACAACTGAGTTTAACTCGCTTAACTGAGTTAAACTGTTTACAACTTGCACCAATGCATGCACCACTACACTTCGAACTCAGTTACAACTAGAATTACTCTACATGTCCCACCAACCAACCATTAACTCGAAATCCACTAGATAACTGAATTTATCACTTTCAGTTAGCTCATTCAAGTCCACATTGAGAATAGATTATAGTTTAATGTCCATCTAAACTAAGGGATAACAAAAATAGACATGCACCCAGGAATAGCATAGTGGGCACCACCCTAGTCTAGGTGCTTAATAAAACCAGGTGTTGAATGCAACCGGGTGCTTAATGCACTAGGTGTGGGTGTTGAATCTTCTGTTGAATCTCAACAATAGATACTAGGAAAAAATGTAGAAGAGAATAATTTTTACGGAGGTGAAAAAATTTTTGGTGGGACACATAGAAAAAAGGTCGAAAATAGGGAAGAAATGTCAAAGTATGAGCAGCATAGGTCTGATATACTAAATAGAGTTAGATGCGCAGAGAATCATGGCTAGAATGGTAGGACTAAAATGGCTACAAAAACCGGTGGCTCTGATACCATGTCAAACATACATGGAATGGTGAGCACAATGTGAAAAAATAAACATTCATTGCCTTTATTATTCACAATAATGTACATTTATTCATTTCCTTGTCACCCATAGTCTTCATATACCAAGTGGTCTCTTGGACTATGGTGACTATTCACATTCCACACCAACCCTAAGCGTATTAGGTGTCCAACAATAGCTATATATCAACGAGCCTAAAAAGGTTATGCAGAAAATCAAGTTCCAATCACATGTTCCCTTGAAATATGAAAAATCCATTTTAAATTATTTTTATCCTTTCTTAAAGACTTTATTAAGAATTTATGAATAAAATACTTCATTAATCAAATAAGCATTTAAACATAAACACAAAAATAGAAGAGGAGAATCCATTCCTAAAAAAAAATATGAATGTTGAAATGAGCCTTGGCGTTGTTGTGCCATACTACTACACAAGAAAAAACTGTTATTATTCATGATCTTCTATAATATAACTTGGTACTATTTTTGTCCTCTGTGCATCATGCTACAAAAATTAAAACCCTATTTATATACCCTGATAAGTAGGAAAAACATTGAAACAAAGATATATTAAAGATGATTTGAATGAAAATGGAAGAAACATGATACCTTGCATTAAAGTGGTGCTCTATTATACCCTCACCATGAACACCTAACGAATCTTCATTAGTTGAATTTTGATAAAGGAAAATTTCCGAGCTTCAATTATAGAGGGAAATAGATACTGTGCATTTTTTTTTCTCGGTGATTGATGCTTAGAAATCATAACACTCAACAAAATTGTACTTTCATGTCTTGTCTCTTTCATGCTTAATTCATAACATAGAAAGGGATCAATTTGGATACAATTTCGATATCAAAAACATCTAGAGATAGAGGAATGCAATATTGGATAAACAATTTTGTAGGGACAAATGTTAATCAATGATAGGGAAAGTTGGGTAACATAGAAAATTGCAATTTCACGTCTTTCATTCATTCTCAATTAAGAACACATAAAGGGATCAATTTAGAAACAATATTGATATGAAAAAATTAACCCTGTCCTTAAAAGGTAATGAAAAAAGATGAATTACTAACTTGGTACTGTCCAATAGTTAGACCAAGTCAAATATCTACTCATCTTAGGATTGTTTGAGGTACATTTTTGTAGTCCCACATTGTACACCATGCATACAACTAGTGGAAAATGTGTGTCCTGCAAAGTAAATAGTTGAAAAAACATAATCTTTATTAACATTGTTTGTATACATGGATCTTAAACATCACTCACTTGGTGAAGAAAAGAGTTGGCCATGAAATAATGTGGATAATTTTGATATTGTAGAAATCCATGAGAAAACATTGTTCCATTACGAGTTAAGACCAATTTTTTTTTGTTAACATGTTAGATATTTAATTTTCCATATATACAGAATTCCACTTTTGAGTAATCAAGAAATTTAATTAACATTCTTCTATGCCATGTTATCAGAACTTTCCCAAAAACAAGATAGGTGGATGGTCTTGTAGTAGGTACTGTGTAGATATACTGCATTACATATGGATCAGCAATGCTCAATTCATGTAGTTTTCTTCTCTAATTTGAAACCATCCATAATATATTAGTTTATATTTATTAATATATTCATTTCAATGGGTTTCATTAATTTTGTAGGCCCACTACAAATTATCGATCTCCATGAGGGTATATAATAACAGTAAATTTACACACTAGTTTCAACAAGATTACCTAAAACCACATATTTCTATAAACAAGTTCCATTTCCTAACTTGATCATACAAGGATAAAGAGAGATGACTACAAGCGGCTAGACTACTCTATTTTTTAACAAATAGAGGAGTAGTAATATTAAACCCAAATCACCATTATTGCTAAAACAACTCTTACATATAGAAAAGAGGATACAATGTAAATCTTCTAATAGGTGAAATTTCTCACACAAACAATAAACAAGTTGGAATATTCAAGTTTCATGCCAAGCTCTTAAAATATGTTAAATTACAAATCCTAACCAAACATGTTTTATTGTAAATAATATGCATGGCTCATTTTTTTCCTCAATGGAATAACATTATGAGATAAGCCTTCATTTTTACTTTGAAAGGATCAACACAATTCGAGGTAGTAGAGAATGCTCAAATACTCAAAGTAAACCTTTCCAATATGACATGACCCCATAGAATAATGCCTATCATGAAAGCTCTACCAAAATTATCTCAACATTGAGCTAATAAAGGTAGCGATAAAATATCTAACTATATCACCATGATTTTGAATCCCCACCTTTTCCTCTAAATGTTGTGAGAAAAAGGAGATTGGCGCTAGACACAAATAATTAAAGTTAACATTATTATCTAGTGTACAGAAAGCAAGCCAGTTACAAAATGACTATCCATAATGGAAGAATTTTTTTTTCTTTCTCTTATTCAAATAACAACCAAATTCGTTGGAATAAATTGCCAACTATATTTTACAAATGTTAAATAAACAATAACTTCTGAATAGAGATTCACCTTTTAGTAAATTAGCTCTTGATAATGTTGTTCCTTTATTATTACATAAATAATTATCTTTTAAAAACTACTTACCTAGGCTTTGTTCATCAGAATTCTCACCAAAAGGATTCACACATCAAAAATTATAAATTTTCTTAGAAGAAATCTTTCCTGGTGCATTTCCCTAACCTTGTGCACCTCTTTGCAATAGGTCATCCCCATTTCTTTTGGAGGGACCTTTTTGTCCCTTTGTATCTTCATCACATTTTGGAACAAAGACCCAACCCATCATGATGGTTTGGTAATGATTTTTCCTACCAAGTTTTAGAATCCCCTTAAACCTTTGGTACATCTTTTTCAGGTTTTTGGGAAACCAAAGAAAACAATTATTCCATGCCCCATTTTTTGTTGCTTTCATCTGTATCAGTATTAACTACCAATATTTGAGAAAGATACTACTTTGTATGTGACTTTGATGACTTTTGGTTCCCAAGTTCATAATTTCTATCCATGGTCATAGATGGGCTAAAGTTGTATCCACTAGAGTGGTTCACTTAGAAAAATATGCATTTACCTAAGATGGTTCAACTCCTTTGTGATAATATTAGTAGAGATCTCCAACAATCACATTAGGACATGTTTTTGAAATTTCTTCTTTCTTGATTTCTTGAGCACAAATATCATGTGCCCTCAATTGCTCCTTCTTTGAAGGTATTTGTGCATAAAAAAACACCACTTTTCAAATTAACTGTATGACATTTGGAAATTAAAATATGTGACAATGTTGAATAAATATTTCAATTTCACATGAATCCTTGGCCCTCCCAAAATAGGCTCATTTTGATCATTAACTAACTCAAACTCATGGTCATTTAGGATATCCTTTATAGGTAGATAGGCTCTTCCGACCACCATTCCCCCAATTGGTTTATCATATTTAACAATAAAAACTATATTTCCAACTTGGTGACCACAATAAATGTGAAAGGACTCATACTGTTGTGGGTGCTTGGGTTCATCATGGATGATCCAAGTTCAAACCATGAGATTTTTCTCCAAGTCGATGATCACATACAGTTTATTAGTGCATTTTCCAATACCCTAAATTAATTGTAATCACAAACACAAACAAGAATAAAAAAACTCAAAAAATAGAAAACTGACCATAAAGGATTTGGTCGCTCGGATCTTAGGACCCAAAATCCCATTTTTTACCTTTTTGAAAAACTTGGGAGCTCCTCCCATTAATGGACCAAGATCGCTCAGTGAATCAGGCTTGAAGATAATACCATGGAGAGTTACAAGCTCCATGCTTCAAAAAAACAAATTCCATCCTAAATAGCCTCATATATGGAAAAAAAACTGGCCCTAATAATGATTTTGAAATAAAAAAACCCAAATTAAAGAAAACAAATTAGCATAAATATGTTTATAGATGAAAAAAAAACTAGAATTAATAATGATTTTGAAATAAAGAAACCTAAATTAAAGAAAAAAAGCTATGCACTAGAAAATACCCACTAAGATATATGGAAAAAAAGTTAATAGAGATGTATTTTACTACACATACCCAAATATACACTTTCATAGTGAATTTACAGTCAGAATATCGAGTGATAAGTTCCTCACCCTCCTCTGACTAATAATTTCTTCTCTCAAGGGATCTATATGGGCAACAATGACATGTATGGTAGTGGATGCAACCATCTTGCTAGTCTTACCACAAGGAGGGCCTCCTTGAACCCTCGTGTTTAACATGCTCTGAACTTTTACTTGTTATCTTCCACACTGGAGGAATCCCTTCTATATAAAAGTTTATCAGACTCGTGTGATTTATAGTTCAAGACAAACATGAATATTTTGTGATTTATATTGAAGACGTTTAAAAAAAATTCTTAAAGTGCCTTTCCTCTTAAAAAATTGTCTAAAGATGCCTTATAAGTAGTATTATGGTAAAAAAATTTAAAAATAACTATTTTAAGACAAAGTAGCTATGTTAAGAAAAAATATAAAATAAAACAAAATTTAAAGTTCCCCTTGTGTAGTAGTGTCATGATGGCTAGCAATGGATAACTAAAGTTGATGGTCGACCATGGTTGACTATGGTCAACCATTGAAAATAGAGTCAACTATGGTTGATGATAGTTGGTCATGCAAGTCTCCATAGTTATCTACATGTTACCATAGTTGACTATGGTCAACAATAATTAACCATAGTAAAACATGGTGACCATAGCTAAATATGGTTGACCACATTGACTATGGCTAACAATTGTTGACTATGGTTTACCATGGTTGGATATGGTCACTACGGTTAATCAAATATGACCATGCTTGCTTATGGTTGACTGAGGTCGATAATGGTTGACTATATGTTGACTATGGCTAATCGAAGATGAACATGCTTTCTCATGACTGACTAAGGTTGACCATGGTTGACTATGATTTCTGATGGTTGACTATGGTTGACTAAGATTAACATGGATGACTTTGGCTAACTATGATAAACCTTAGTCAACCTAGATCAACCATGCTTTGATTTTTGTTCAATATTAAATAAACAGTAAACCTTACATATTAAACCTTTTAGGAAGCTCTAATATTAATGTTTATAATAAAAGTTATAATATTAATAATAATAATAACAATAATATTATTAATATTATTAAAAATACCGTCAATCCTATAATAATAATAATAATATTAATGTCAAATTTAATATTAGTATTATTAATAGTCAACCTTATGGTTAATTGTAACAACCCTTGGTTGATTTTCCATGTAAAATATATATATATATATATATGACCAAGGTCATGGGACACATATTCCAAGCTGAATGGTGGGAAAAACATTCTAGTGGGTGTTAGTTTTGATTTATTTATGTCTAAGGAAATTGGCAAAGACATTGGAAAAGACAAGAGGCAATAATTGGCATTTGTTCATGAAAATAAAGGAAAATGGGAGAAAAGGAAGGTGAAGAGACACATATTTTCATGAGAGGCAAATTAGAGGAAAAATGAAGGAAACTAAAGAAAATAGAGGCCTCAATGATAAAAAGGCTTACGAGGATTAGTTCACAGCCTTTTTTTAGTTTAGTTTTCAAGCTCTCTTTTATTCTCTCATTCTCTCACACTCTTGCACACTTAGAGAAATATTGGCGCATTATTGGAGAACTTTGGCGTACATTGGATTTAGAGAAAGAAGGAAAAGGAAAATAGGAAAATGAAAGGGAACTGGTGGATCAACACCTACAACTAGATTTCTTTGCAGGTAATAGATTGGATGTATGATCTCCTTATTGATTTTTGGATGCATGGTTTTTGCCTTTCCTTGCCATTTCCTAGATAACCATGGTGTTATGGGCTCTTCCACTTGATAAACATATACATTATGCATTTTTTTCACCATGGTGATGTTAGTATGTTATGATGATGATATGTTGGCTGAGATTGAGTAGGAGATGCAGATTATCAGAGCACGGTTGCAACACTGGACCACGCAGTAAAAGTAGATTATTATAAAGGTTTGTATGATGGGCATGCACATATGACGGTTAATGGTTGTTATATGCATGATGGTTATATACATTCATATCATTATATTATTTTTGTGGTTACATGCATAATGGACGTTACTTAATCAGTGCGGCCATATGCACATGTTGTCAGGTCAGGAGGTAACTCCACCAAAATATGATCTGAATTGATTAAGGATTCCTATGAATATATACATGGAGGTGAGACTCTTGGGATTCATTTCCCAACTTCTCTTAAACTTCCTTATTTTTTATTTTACATTAATATACAGTTTCTGTCAATCCCTTAGGATTAGGTGTCAACATTCCCCCCTTAATATGAAGGGACGTTGATGAGTCCCAACATTTTTCAGAAATTTTCAAACTTTTCTCTTCCAAGCACTTTGGTTCTCTGCAATATTCTCATTTGTGGAACAATGACTTAGATGGATTGTTTTAGCCTAAGACATGATGTCGAATCATATGGTATTTTGTATTGATTTGCTTCATTCGATCATGGAAATTTGGGTTCTTGTCCAACTCTCTTGCAGAAGTGTTTTCGATCATGAGTGGATTTGAATGCATTTGTTTCATCTGCAAATATTCTAGGGTTTTCCTGAGCCACACAATTTCCTTTTTCACTTCAGCTTCTGCCACATATTCTGCCTCAATTTTGGAATCTACTAGAACTAACAGTTTGTGTGATCTCCAGGAGACAACTTCTGATTCAAGACTCATAGTATAACTTGAATTAGATACCCAAGTTTCTTTGTCTCCATCAAAGACTAAATCAGAGTATCCAATCAAGTTTAATTCACCCACCTGTGTATATTTGAGTCCAAAGTATTCATTCCCTTGCAAGTAATTTATAAATATTTTTGCAGCAGACCAATGTCCTTCACAAGGTTTATGCATAAACCTGGAGAGGATTCCAACAACAAATTAAATGTTTGGTTTGGTAGTAGTCAAGTAGATGAGACTTCCTACAAGTTGTATATACTTCGTTGCATCCTCAAATTCTTTCCCTTCAATGTATGTGAGCTTCAAGTTTTGTTCCATTGGAGTGGTCAAAGGATTGCACTCTATCATTCCAAACGTATTCAATATATCTCCAATGTACTTCTTCCGAGAGAGGAATGTAAATTTAGGATGTTGAGTCACTTAAATACCAAGATAGTAGTGAACATAGCCCAAATCAGTCATTTAAAAACCTTTATTCAATTACTTCTTTATGGATGAAATATAATTCTCATTGTTACACCACAAGATATAAAATTGTTTTTCCAACTTTATTGAAAAACAAAGTTGCATCATCTATATCGTAATGTTTTAATATAAGTTTCAGAAGATGATCAGTTAACTTCTCATACTAGGCTTATGGTGCTTGATTTAGGCCATACAATGATTTTATAAACTTGTATTCTTTGTGTTGTTGGCCCTTCACGAAAAAGCCTTCTAGGCGGGACATAAAAACATTATCCTTTAGATATCCTTTCAGAGAATTAGTTTTTACATCCATCTGATGGAATTTAAAACCATTATGAGCTGCTAATGCAAAGAGTGTTCGGATGGTAGCCCATTTTGTTGTGGGGCAAAAAGTATCATCATAATCGACCCTTCCTTTCTATGCAAAATATTTTGCCACAAGCCTGGATTTGTTCTGGTCAAGTAAGCCATCAGGTTTGTACTTGTTCTTGTAGACCCACTTGCAACCAATTGGTTTGGTTCCCAATGGAGGATCAACCAACTTCCAAGTGACATTATTTATTAAGGCATCATACTCCCTTTTCATCCCTTCATTCCATTCATCATGAGGAGTGTATTATTTGAAGGAATTTGGTTCAAGATCTGTAGACAAATTCAATTCACAATAATAAGAAACATCTACATCACCTCCATTTTTCTTGGTGGAAATTTTTGTTCCTATCTTTCCAACCTCATCAGGACGAAAATTTTCGAGTGTCTCTGTTAGCCATTTTGAAAGACCTTTCTGAGATGGCCTAGGCTGCTCACTTTAATGAGTTTGGATTGAATTAAGATCGAGTATCTCAACTTTTTCAATCAAACCATTCAAGGTGTCATCTATGGTTGGTTCTTCATGTGGGGGAGAGATTGCTTCAGAAGATGATTCCACAGATTGATTCAGTATAGGAATCCCCCCTTCAAGATGTGGAATCTAATTATAAAATTCTTGAAATGAATTTGCATGTGCGAATATAACCAAGTTATTAATCTATCAGTCATCATCACAGAGATGTTATCCTTTGGAGGTATTGGAATACCCCAAGAAGATACATTTTTTACTTCTAGCACCAACTTTACTTCTTTGTTCCTTAGGTATCAAAGCATAACAAGTGGAACCAAAGACCCTGAAATGCTTTACAGAAGGAATGTGGCCATGACACATTTCATAAGGACTTTTATTTCTAATTGCATTAGAAGGACACCTATTCTTTATGTACACATCACATTGAAATGAAAAAACCCAAAAAATCAATTTTACATTCTTGAAAAACATGATGGAGAAAACCATATTTGAAATTGTACTGTTCATTCTCTCAGCTACACCATTCTGTTGGGGATTATAAGGCATAGTTGTCTAATGTTTGATCCCATGTTGGCAAAGATAGTTTTCAGACTCATTTGAGGTGTATTATTTTCCATTATCAATGTGTAAAGAGACAATATGAGTTTGTGCATCATTTTCAATCCATGCATGAAAATTATTGAATGTTTGAAAAGCATCAGATTTTTTCTTGAATAAGTAAACCCAAAACATTCTAGTGTAGTCATCAATAAATGTTACCATATATTTATTTCCATTTTTAGAAGGAACAAGCATGGGGCCACATAAATCATAATGAATAAGCTCAAGTTTTCTATGTGCTCTAGAATGTGAAACATGAAAGGATTGTTTGCTATGCTTTCCTTGAATACAAGCATGACACTACTTAAGCTTCCTAGGAATTGTAGGAAATCTAGTAACATCATTTTTCTTCAGAAATTGAAGGTTCTAATAGTTTAAGTGTCCAAATATAGCATGCCATAAGAGACTTGATGGGAATGTACCTTCATCATAGTGAGAACTAAATGAAAATTTTTATGCATGAGTAGATTTACCTTACAGCTTTAGGAGTCTTCCTTCTTCAATACCACTCATGACAAGTGAGAAATCTGATGCTTTTCTGAACTCAACCTTTCCATCAAATATGTGAATGGAGTGTCCTTACTGGAATATGTGGACCAAGTACAACAAGTTTCTCCTCAACTTAGGGAGGTATAAAACCTTATGTAGAAGAAGGTCTGGAAGACCAGGCAACTTAAGCATGATTGTGCCAAGCCCTGATGGTTTGAGTTTAGATTTGTCTGCAAAGTATATTGCTCCATCAACTTTGTTAGTAAATTCTTCAAAAATATATTTTCTAAAAGTCATGTGACATGTTGCTCCTAAATCTAGCAACTAGTCATTTGTCCAAGAAGTAAGTGAAGAATTAAACAAGTCTTCAGTTACTCCAATATTACAATGTGCTACAACATAATGAGCGGATTTAGGTGCTTTACCTTTATCTCTGTCATGAGTTTTACCTTTTTCTTGATTTATTTCCTGCTCAATTCCGTCCCAAGGTATCTTACTTGTAGATGCATTATGCCAATTTCTATTACAGTATATGCAATGAACATCATTTTTTAACTTTGAGCTTGTCTACCCTGCCTTCCTTTGAAATTTCTTCTTCCTCGCCCTCTTCGGCCACCCCTCCCTCTGGAAGAATATTGAGCATGATTCTTCTCTCTATGTGAAAAATATATAATTTCTTTAGAATACTAAGGGGTTGTCTTCTTTCCAAAACCCTTCTCTCTTTCTGAAAAAATTTTCTCAAGGGAGACAAAGGTGATCTCCTTGAGGTTTCCACTTGCTTGCAATGACTCAAGATAGTGTGAGTAAGTGGGATACAATGCCTTGACATAAGCTATGTGAGGTATGTCAATTTCTACACCAGTTTTTTTAATTTCATGCATGATAGATCTTATTTATGATGATAAAGAAATAGGATTATCATTTTCAATGAAACGTTGAATAAATTAATCATTAACTGAACAACTTCAAGTTTTGAATGTGAGTCATAGAGTTATTTCAATTTCATCAAGGCTTCATAGGAATTTGTAAATGGTATAATATGGTGACTCACCTCTTCATTTACAGATGTTGTAATCAAGGCATAGGCCTTGTAATTCTCGTTTTCGAAAATGGTGACCTCCCTATCTAAGGTGGGCTTTGTAGGTGCATTGTCTCCTTATCCATCCCAAATTCCTTTCCACGACTAATTAAAAATGAGTGCATGTTTAATATTTCTTGACCATTCAAGATAGTCCTATTTTCCTGAGAGAACGACTCTAGCAATTGATATTAATGAACGCATTAAAATATGTGTACTGTAATCAAATTTGTACTTCTGGTGGCCAAAACAAAAATGTATTTATGGTGTAAAAAGGTAATATGAAAAAAAAAAATTGTAAAAAAAATTTGGGTTTTTATAATAGAGGTAATATATGGGGGAATTGACAAGTGGGGGAGTTTTCAATTGGGGGAGGTGTTATCTAGGGAGGGGTCAGACTGTGGGAGGTGTTATCTAGGGAGGGGTCGAGTTGGGGAGGTAAGGGGCCGACGAAACGTTGAGAGCTGACCGAATGTGGATGAGGCAACATTTGAGGAGCTGCATAGGATTTTGGAGGGCCGCAGTGAGGGACGACAGGTTGACAGTGGCATAGGTGTGATGGAGAGAGGGCAGGCTAATAGTGGCGTAGGGAGCCACGTGATGTAGATTCCACAAAGGGCATAGGTGTGAATGGGAGGGAGGTGGGAAGGAGGTGACATGTTTGTGGAGAAGGTTTGTGACCGTGAGGGAGGTGGTAAGGAGACGAGGCATAGGGGTAGGAGTCGGAAGGAAGGAGCATAGTAAGGAGTCAGTGTGTGAGTGGAGGAATCCTGCGGTGGTAAGGGAAATGGTAATAAGTCAAGGCGCAGAGTTAGGAGCCAACGGGAGTGAGCATCTGTGTTGAATAGGCAGTGTGGAGGCCTGTAGGGATGACTGACTATGTTGACAAAGAAGCGTGGAGTTGGAGATGAGATCTAAAATGCCTCCCAAAAAAATACACAATCATGCATGTAGTTGAATTGTTACTATATGCATTGCGGTAATACACATGATGATTATGGTCACTACATTTAAGATCTTGATGTTATATATATCATGCAAATTTGAATTAGCCTTAGTAGATAGTTATGGTTATGATATTTAGGTACGAGTTGATATATTTGTGATATTGTGTCGTACTAACCTCGATTGACTTGTGCATATGTGATAGACTCCCCATAGATACATTGAGGTATGACTTTCATTATGTCATCTATTTTTTTTATATAACATGGTATGTTTACAAGTTGTATGAATGTTTGGTTAATTTCATGATCTGAGTATGTGTCTATAATATTGCATGAAGGAGTGATCTTGTTTTAATATGGTTGTATTAACACCATATGCACTTGAGTGTAAGTGGGTGCTAGTTATAGTATTATGAATAATGACTATGAATTGGTTGCAAATTATGACATGGTTATTATTCTTCGTAAAGGTTGATTTCAAATTAATAGACATGATGTCTTCATATTTGGAACATGTGACTGACATGTGTGAACAACTGCAGGGAAACATGCTTGGCATTAGTGTGACAAGGTAATAGTTTATTTGCTTACATAAATAATAGCTGGGTGATGTTATAACAGATAATATGACTCAATTGCAGCAAGGAAAAAGGTAAAAGAAAGGAATTAGGTGAGAATTTCTTTGGCTATGTTTGGAAACCATAATTCCAAATGAATGAGTGCTTTGCATGAATATAGGAAGCCTTCTTAACCTTGATTTTTTTTGGCATTATGTGGATATGTGCTACTTTCATGAACATGTATTTGATAGGTATAAAGGTTGGTTTTGAGCTATGACTTGATTTTTCAAGTAGTTGGAGTCCCTTCAAATATGGTATATGAACATGTTTTGTCACAAGGTCGCATGCTTGGCACAACAAGGTAAGGTAAAGGATATATGGTTATGTTATTTATGCACTAACAATTATCTATTTATCGCAGTATGATGTAGGGAATTGCATGAAAAAATAGACTTCTTTGAAATCTTGAAGAAGGATTAGGTTGAGATTTTCCTTGGAAGCATTGGGAACCCATGGGGATTGAGTCATGGTGCATGTTGAAAGGTTTTGATTTCGGTGGTTTGTCATTTGTTTTTTCTTGATTTTTTGTTTTGTTTATGTCTACTATGAGGCGATGCCACTTTGTTTGTGGTGTCGTATTGTTATCAGTTTTCATAGTTTTCTTGTTGTTTTCCTTTTGTTCTTTCCTTTTATGTTTTAAGGGTCTTGGGTATTGGATGGGGAAAGAGGAAACCTAATGGATCTTGGGGAGAGATGGCTAAAACCCAACAGGTAATTTAAGATCTAGATGAATCTTGGTTCATGTATAAGGGAATATGAAGGCAAGAATATGATAGTAAGTTCAATTGGTTGGGTCCATTGGGATAAATTTACGGTGGTACGATAAACATGAGAAAGGTAAGGTGAATGTATTTGAGGTTTCATATGCCTCAGCTATGTTGGGAATTTTTGTTCTCAATTTTGTGCATGTTGTGCATTAATAAAAGAAGTTCTCTTAACCTTGACCTTATGCTATCTAGTAATTGTGTTGTGATTATGATTATGTTGATGTATATATATGTATATATATATATGTATATATGTTGTTGTCTGATAGGCTCGCCAGGGATCATGATTGCTTTATGATAATTTTTATATGTACATATGTAGGTATATATGTATTTTTTTGACATGATTGTTAGGGATCATGCTTCTGGAGGAATGATTTCTTATGCAAGAGAATGGCATGAAGAGGTTCTTGGTTTATGAGAAATGATGTGGGAAAAGTATCCTTGACATATCTATGAGGTTAGTATCATGTGAATATGAATTGATATTATGTGCTTCTACTATGCCTATGTTTATTCCACCAAAGGTAATGTTGAGGGATACATCAGTAGAATGAAAGTAGTGCAATCTGTGGCATATTTGGACAAGCATGGATAGTGGAAAGATACTAGACACAAGGTCGCTTGGTAGAGATAGTGTGTTCGCTGGATGTACAATATTACTGTTGTGTGCATTTTGTGTAGGTGGTGCTATGTACATGTGGTTCTATTTGCATGAGGTGTTGTGTACATATTATGCATCTGGTGTTGTGTACATGTGGTGTCGTGTTGATGTTGTACAGGTGGTGCTTCATGCATGTGGTGTTGTGTACATGTTCTGCATGTGGTGTTGTATACATGTTGTACATGTGGTATTGTGTACATGTGGTGTTGTGTACACATTGTGTAGGTGGTGTTGTGTAGATGTCGTGTAGGTGGTGCTATGCACTTTTCTTCTAGGTGGTATTTTGTACATGTGGTGTTATGTACACATTGTGCAGATGGTGATGTGTACACGTTGTACGTGTCTTTTTGTGTATATGTGTTACTCTGTTATGAGTATTATGTAGTTTTTGTGTCGCGACATGTGTATTAATTGTATTATACAATGTGTACATATATTTATTGTGTTGTTGTAATATTCCTAATTAGCTTTCAACTAGTTGGAATATTAATTTTTTCTTTTGATAATAAGATAGGTGAATAAGTGGGTAGAGAGACCCATAAATATCTTTAGTAGGAATAAAAACACCTCTCATGTGAATGTGGATCATTGTATCAGCTGAATAAAGCACCTTTAGGTGTGAACAGGGGCTAAAGCATGTGGATAGGGTCAAAATTGACTAAATAAACAACGTTTTTATGGAGGTAGTGGAGGATTACTGGAGGACAACGTAGTCATAGAGGAGGAGTGTATGCATGAGAGTAGCTTATTTAATGAGTGGGACCCACAGTGAGGAAGCTCACCAAGAATATAATGAAGAGGATGGCAACCATAGAAGGAATTCAAAATATTGATATTTTATTGGTATTTTATGACTTTTTGCACGCTTCAGCTATTTAGCTAAGTCTGTTGTGCTATTTAGCACAAGGGTGTTCCCGAGTAGAAATCCCACCCTAATCATCGGGGGAATTTTCATGCCTACTAGGGAGAGGTTCATTGAGAATCATTTCCACTATCCAGCTTTAGGCCAAGCTTCAGCCTTCATCCAAATCGCAGACTCCTTTAGGATTTTGTTGTTTTGTAGGGTAGTAGCAGTGGAGGGTTGATAGACCAAAATTTTTAGCCTGTTTTCTAGTGGAGGGAGAAGCCCTTCATTCAGGAGACTAGTAAGGAAGATCTTAGAGCTTCATTCGACCATCCGAAATCATGCCAAGTAGAAAAATCGACCCAAAACGTAGTACCCTCCAGAAACTACGTTATTTTGCAGTGCAGTTGCTTTGGGAGGTCAAGTACCCACGTTATTGACCCTGTTTTCCAGTGAGGGGATCATCCCTTCATCTAGAAAGGTTGTGAGGAGGAATATCAACCATTTTCATATCAGATCATCCACCTCCCACAATTTTTCCAGTTGCAAAGTGTTATTCAGCCCTAGGGCTACATTTTATATATTTTTCATTTTGATTATTTCTGGAAACCTTTACTGGGTTGTCTTGGAATAATGCTAGAAAGCCTAGATCTTTGATCCTGAAATTTTCTAAGCACCATATCAGCAGATCCATGTGTTTAAATTTATAGGGGCAGTAAACCCCAGCAAAAACTACGTTGTCTTAGCCTCTGGAATTCTTGTATAGCAGTTGTTCTTCATATTTTATGTACTACGTCTCTAGAGGCTTGTTTTTCCTAACTTGAGTGTCTTTTTCCTCAAGATATTGTATACATTTGCTGCTATAATTTTTAATAGAATCTATATATGATATGCTCTCATATTTATTTGTTGATGTATCACTTCATTTTTCTAGTTTATGTTCTATATTCCCGTCTTTTCCATTTTGGAATATTATAGTGGTATCAGAGCATGATCTCCGACTCAACTTATGGGAAATACATCTTATGACACGAAAAGAAGGAGTATAAAGAAGAGATCCATAATGACAGGAGGATTAAGTTTTTCCACACTTCTCTTCACCTTCATGCAAGATCTCTCCAAGGAGGTCAAAAAAATGAGAAGGAAGAGGCAAAAAGAGACCTCAAGAAGGTTTTGGGATGAGGAAGGTCCAAGCACTTCCTATCATCAGTAGAAGAAACTAGTAATGCAAAGAGCTCCACAATATAATACTATTCCCACTTTCTATGAAGAGGGAGGAGATTGGCATGGAGATAGAGGAAACTTAGATTATGAGACTCTAAGTGATTATCTTGTAGAGTACAAGTCCCAATCAAGGGATTTTAAGGAGAATCCAACTCTCCAAAAATTTATTCAAATCAAAGAAGAATGGAGACCCTGCAACAATTGTAGCAAGAAAAGGCATAATAGATTCCTTTTGCCTACATTTGATGGGTCATCCATAAGCACAATAAAATCTTGGAGGAAGAAGTTAGATAAATTCTTCCTACTACATCCAATAGCATAATGAGAAGTTGTCGAGATTGCAGTGCTGCACCTTGGCAATGAAGCCAAGGATTGGTGGTTCAGCCATTTGAAACATACAAGAGTGACTACTTGTGCATATTTTTCTCAAAGGTTAATCAAGAAGTTTGATAGAAGAAAGCTGAAGGTAATTCCTATTGAGAAATTTCTCAACGTTGATGAGAAAGCACATGAGGATCTAAGGGAATATGTCAGCATTATCACTCCGAAAGAGGAGCAACTTCCACCACCACCAGCTATAAGAGTACTTGCATCAGGAGAAGGAATCCTTGCATCTTTACAAGATAGTATTGATCTATTGACATTAGGAGTCCCACGCATGATCCAAGAGATGTACGAGGAATAGGAGAAAGATACCAGTGCTAGTGTAGTAGTAGAGGAGTAGCCATCACCATCACTAGTAGTTGGAGGAGTCATTACATAAATTGGAGGAACCCTTGTAGCTATACAAGATGTTCCCAAATATCATCTTATCTAAGGTATGCAAACATTTTCACCCATATTATTTCAGCACATTAGATAGAGATTTGTGGGGACATGATATCAAGGAAATTACATGACCAAGGGTTAGAGCACATTGTTGGTTTGGAGCAACAAACCATCACAACACATAAGACCCTTGACTTGTTCAAGGAAGAGATGTATGGCCATCCTAGTAATTCATTTTTGAGTTACACACAAAACTTTGGGTTGGAGTGTAAGGTTTCAGAGGATAGAATGAGCATAGTCCTAACTAGTACAATGTTGGGATATGAGTGCAACATTCTGTATGGCCATGAGACAATAGATGCACCATCAGGGAGATCAGCAACGTTGTCACTGGGGAGCAATGATGAGTTAGGGGCCCAACTATTCTTGTAGTATTCTGGTGACCGCTTCATTCTTGAAGCATTGGATGGGAATATGGTAGATGATAGACCTCTTATGATGGATAACATCTTACATTATTATGAGAGGTCCTTCTTGATGAGCACCACATAGCTCAAAGAGAAGCTTTTTCCTAAAACATATTTGAAACCTTATGGGTTCTACTAGGTCATTTATGAGAGGTCCTCATATAGATATCTTTAGGGGGTTGCACTTGAACATATCATGGAGTGTAAATATAGTCAACAGAGTTGGGAGGAGGGTATTCTCTATTGGATGGATACCAAGTTGGAGCATGACAGGAGTCATCACCCATAATTGGAAGGATGGGTGAGGATGATGAGTTACCTACAAATCTATGACACGGGGCAACAAGAGGCATGGTTGCACTAGTTACTCTTGAGAGAGTTTGGCCATCACGTGAAATATCCTGTGTCAAGGGGTGTCTTATTTTTTGGGACATGGTATGAAACTTGCATCATGTGGTAGCAAGGAATTTGGTTATATTGGGCTGATGTGATATTTTTCATGTCAGTCATCATGTTTTTTCTCCATCACCTGTATGATTATGATATGAGGAGGCACCAAGAGTCATTGTTTCTTTGGTTACTCTTGGGAGAGTGTGGGCTGATTTATCCCATATCTTGCATGCTATTTTAGGAGTATATGGTGGCACAATCATGGTACAAAGGGGCCACTACATAGCTTTTGAGGATCAGAAGATACTTCCACATAGGAAGGAGTCTTCCATATATAGCAGAGGGTTGTTGGCATTCATGCATTCTTTGGAAAAATTTGGGAAGTTTTGGTTGGGAAAATTATTTGACCCCCATAAACTCCAATATTTTTGGAAGAAGAAGCAGCTGCAAGGAAGGAAGCAACAATGGGATAGCAGTATTCTAGCATGTGACTTTGGCATTGAGCATTTCAAAGGATTTGTAGTTTGATTGAGGATTAATGAGGAAGAAAACCATCCTAAAGAGTTGTTATAGTCACTCACTTTTCTGAAAGAGAGATGGGAGAGCTCATCTATGGATCTCATCACCATCTTACCAACAGTACATGGTAAGAGTTGTGTTTTTGTACTTATTTATCTTCTAACAAAACATTTGCATTCTCTTACCATTTATATACAGTGCATTGCTCCACAGTAGGGAAAGCCTCTCTTTGGACTTCATGGTATTTTTGAGACCAAAATCAGTGATGGAGATAGCCATTTCTTGTATGGATTTGGGAAAGTATTGTTCTAGTTCTGGTATGCTTAGTTGACACAGAATTCCATTTACTGCTTCCAAGCAGATGAGCAAACATGCACAACTAGAAAGTGGTTGGGAGAAAAATTTCCACATTATGTTAAGGGGCAGCAGGTAGAAAACATGTGTTGTTTCCACTTGGGGAACTATTCTCACCATCTAGCATTTCATATGGCACTCAGTATCTTTCTCAATTGGATTCCATATTTTGATGATGTTCTATGCACTATATGTGGAATGGCTCGGGAAAGCAAGGTTAATAGAACCAAAAAGTCGACCCTTGGGAGTCCAGTTACCTTTTGGCCTCATGAGGGAAACATTATTGCAGCCCAAGATCAGCAACAACTCTATACATATCATAAATGGAGAGAGATAAAAATTGGGATGGAAAATTTGGTCTATCACCCATCTACATTGTAGGAGCAAGAGATGGAGGGGTTTTTCTATGAGCTACCATTTTGGAGGGTGATCCATTTTGTTTGGATGATAGCATGTGGATTAGGGCTTATAATTTGGGTTAATATTCCCAACCTTCTTCAACTATCATGCCTCAAGAAGACCTCTAGACAACATATAGTTGCCTCCATAGATATTCCACTTCTTCATGATGAGAGCCATTTGGTTTTATCACCAAAGGCTAACTTATACACTTGCGAGGAACATCTAGGGGAAATATTGATTGGAGAGAATCTGGTTTAGTGGGAGAGTTTATTAGATGAGGAAGCTATAGGAGAAGGAGAGGATATTTTGTAGTACCCATCCTTGCAGTTGCTTGAGGACAAGAAACATTTGGGAGGGGAGGATTATAATATTCCTAATTACCTCTCATATTTATGTGTTGATGTATCAATGAATTTTTCCAGTTTATGTTCTATATTCCTACCTTTTCCATTTTGGAATATTACAGTTGTACATTAGGTGTAGGTGTATCTGTTGTGTTGTACATTAGGTGTAGGTGTATGTGTCATGTTGTACATCAAGTGTAGGTGTATGTGTTGTGTTGTACAGTAATTATGTGTATGTGTTGTACAATATGAGGAGACAAACATTCATGGGACTGTCTAGATTCCCTTGTTGTTGATATTGTAGTTTGAGGTGGTTTAGTCTTTGGATGCCCTCATTATTGATATTGATGGTTGAGGAAGTAAGCAGTATAGTCTCCATATTCACTTGTTGCTTTGAAGAGAAGGAATTGGTTTCTTTTTGGGTTTCGAAACCAATCCAGTGTGTGTATGTGATTGAAGAGAAGAGAATGCACTGCATGCTTGTAGTGTTTAGAATCTGATCTAGCGTGTGTATGTGATTCAAGAGAAGAGATGGAATTGGGTGCTTTCCAAGTTTGGAAACCGATCCAATGTGTGTATATGATTGAAGAGAAGATAAGTTGGTGTGTGCTTGCCAGGTTTGGAAATAGATGCAGTGTGTATACATGTTTGAAGAGAATAAAAGGAACTAGGTGCTTTCCTAGTTTTGAAACCAATCCAGTGTGTGTACGTGATTGAAGAGAAGAGAAGGCATTGGGTTCTTTTCAGGTTTGGTAGCTGAATCAATGTGTGTACAGAAAGGAAAAAGAATTAAGGAAGAAAGAAAGAATCATTGTGTTATCACACATAAAATTTCAATTTTTGGTTGATAGGGTCATTAACCTAGGTTTCATTTTGTCTCATAAAGTTGGTTCATGAAATTGATAAGAAACTCATGAAATTTCCCTTATCCTAAGTTAAAAATACTCCATTGGTCATCTCATCTTAGTCAAATCTATAAAATTCCACCTTAGGCTCACATACATTGTTTTAAATTGATGTAGTGGCCACCTGTCTTCTTTTTCATGATTCTACAAAGAATATAACTACAAACAGGCAAATTTTGCTACAAAATCACCTGACCAATCCATAGCGAATTTGCTAGGTTTACAACTGAATACGTTTCATAATAATGTTTTTCTACACCAATAAAGGGGATCATTAGATGTCAAATTTTTAGTGATTTAGGGTGAAGGTGAGGTCATTTGATCAGTTATTACATTCATCCAAGCATGCAAAATTGTAAGTATCATCCATCATTCCATTTCACTCCTCCCATTTGTCATCATTCTCTCCACATTTGAATTTCATTTTTTAAACTTATCTCTGAAGCACCTCTCTGTCATTCTCCTTTCGAGCTTTGCATGCATCAACCGATTATCATCTTTTAAAATTCTAGTCCCACCATAAGCAACTTTTTTTTTAGTATTTTTTGTTGCAGGTGTCACAGTTCAAGAAGATAGTGTGGTTATAAAAGAAGATGGCCATGGAGAAGAAGAAAACAAAGGGGGCTCATTTCTAAGATATGAACCCATGGACCTCAAGCTACTCAATTAAGACCCCGACTTTGGGGAAGCCTTCAACAACATTGGGTGCCTAAAATTCTGTCAAAAACTCGAAGGTTTTCATGCTCAGGTATCAAGGGTTAATGCAGTAAATTTCTTATGCATAGCTTCGAAGGTGGGGGCTCTAAGTTCTACAGTGTCACTTGAGACCATTTCTCAAGCCACAAATATACTAAGGGAGGGTGAAGAGTGGCTCAAAACCACTAAGTTCAAAATGTAGAATTGTGATGAATTTGTAAACCAGAACACATTGGAGCAGGCATGGCATCTGGAATTCCAAGGAGCTACATGAAGGAGAACTATTACAAATTTCTTTTTGTGATTTAAAAGTACTTTTCTTGTGAGGGGTGATTTGATATGGTTTACCTGTACCATTTCAGGCTTTTATTGCACCTCATTGGTAATTAGCCTCGTGATCTTCCATTTTTCTTGTTTAGAAGCTTAGGGAAAATGTCTCACAAGGTTCAGGCCAGGGTAGAGGTTAGTGAGGCCTCAATTTTCCACAATGGTTGGATTAAAATCTTTTTGCTGGAGTAGTTTAAGAAAATAAACAGAGAGTGGGATAATTTTCTTTTCCTCAATGGTTATGAGGTTGATTCAGTAACAGCGAAGAAAACCCCAAAGTCAAAAGCTACCCCTTCAAATAAAAATGAAAAAACTACAGCTGAGACAAGGGGTGTAAATGAAGAAGATATAGAGCCCATTATAGAGCCAATAGATATTGAAACATAGCCTATACAAGAAGCAAAAATTCCACAACCTTCACCTACAAGAAGCAAACAAAATATTAGTAAGCAAGGCCACAGAAGGATAACTAGAAGTAAAACAAGTGGGAAGGGAAAACTTGAAGACATCCTTCAATCTATAGATATTTAAGAGACTCTAGTGGTTAAAGCTGAAGATATTAAAGGTGATGTTATCACAAAGTTGGTACAGATGGGCTTCTCCACTAGATACTCTAGAGTAACTCTTTCAAACCAACTTATTACTGAAAATTAGCTTTTTCAGCCCGATAGGGCTCTCTCAAAGGTAAATATAACTTGTTCAAATATAATTCAATCAGATGGATAACTCTGTAATAGTGTATTTAATGTGTTTATATGCAGGTGAAAAATGTATATGGTTTACTACCATTGGGCTTATGGAGTCAGTGCTAGGAAACTCAGTGACATGGTTCTCCTTGTGGAAACTGAGGCATGTAGATGTTTTAATGAAGAGATAACACACACATATATACAATAGCTTAATGATTAAAGAAATTCAGAGCATGATGTGCATGAATTCTTAGTAATCAAACATTAATATACTGAAAGAAAAATAGCAAGATACATAGGAAAAATGCTCACGAAAGCAACAAATCAATCTCAAGTGAAGAAGAAAACCCACAACCACTGTTTATTATTGATCAGAAAAAGTTTACAACAATAGTAGTGTAAAATAACATTATCCCCCACCCCTTTAAAATATCGAAGCTTCTCATTTAGAGTGAGATCTATTTACCTTGGGTCTTCCACTTGGGCTAGACTCTCGAATCCTAGTCTGGAGATATAATCCTAAAATAACTCTATTGTATTGAGAAAGAATAGGGATATTCTGTTTTGGAGGAGTTTGTAATAAAAAAGGATTATATCACTTAATGATTACATCAAAAAGAAACTTTAAATGACCCATACAAATAATTTCTATAGAACCCAACAAAAATGTTGATGTGGCAAATGTCAACCTGAAATTTAGTCCTTGATGCACCAAATTTGCTGATGTGTTGTTAACTTATGAACTGGAAAAAGTGAAGTGTTGTCCCTTTATGAAGTGGCAATAGTTGATGAGTTGTCCATTTGATGAAGTGTAGGTTGAGTGTCTTAATCGCCAATCTTCTAACGACATCTCAGCGAGATCATTTCCTCTTTTAAATGCATCTACTGCCTTTAAAAATGCCGAAGAACTTGATTGTAGGAAAAACAGAGTTCTAGGCAAGTTTGTAGCGAAATTTCATAGCAAATTGATTTCACCAATCTATGCCACTTGTTAGCCCTCTTTTCTGATTTGGACATGTTTGTTGAGTCAAATGAGAAAAATAAATTTTTTTCCCAAATTTATTTTTACTATATACATTATTCTAAACAAAAATACACCTACATCGATTTCATAGCGAAATATGGGCTTCAAGCCTAGGATTCGCTACGAAATTTGCTAATTGGCAGAAAACTAAAAAATTGTCCCTCTTCTTAAATTTTTTTCCTATGGCTATGTAATATGATAATATGAAGTATGATATTTGTTCAAAATACTTCTTATCCTCCTCAATAAGTAGAAATTTCGTCTTTAGCATGTTCATCTACAAATAAAAATGGATTTTTTTTTTTTTTGAAAATTAGGGCTCAGAAATGATCTCCTATCTCCGGATCCTTGATAGTTGCTACAAAGCTGGAGGAGGTTTTTGTAAATAATTTCATGCTAAAAAAAAACTCTCTCTTTTTTTCGAACACCATATCTAGCTGTCTGGAATCTGCATTTGAAAAATATGTCTAAAACAGGAAAAAATCAAACTCTGAAAATTAAGCCTAAAGATGTCTTTGAATACCCCAATATATAACACCTATGAGAAACATGAAAGAGGTGAATGTTCATTAATCCATTTTTTACAGTAAAATATATGTATTTTTTTATAATTCTTCTCTATTTTCCCAAAAAATACATTTGGAGTTGACTGCTCAAACAGTAACAAAACAGAGAAATCCCTTTGTATCTTATTGTAAAATCTGATGCAACCAGATTTGATGAAGTCCTATGCAACACTAGGGTCTTTCATGACCAATTTCGGGTCCATAGGTTCATATATTAAACAAGATACTCCTTTTTTTGTTTTGTTTTTCATGGCCATCTTCCTTTATACTACACTGCCTTTCTTGAAAAAATGGCACTTGCATAGAAACCAATTTGAACAACAAGATGCTTGCGATGGAGATGAAATATTCAATGATAATATTCAATTGATGCATGCATATATAGAAATGAGGATGAAATAGAGGAGCTTTGGATGTGATTTTAAAAAGTGAAATTCGAAAATATGAGGAATAATGACGAATGGGAGGAGTGAAAGGTAATCATGAATGACACTTATGGTTATGCATGCTTGGATGACTGTAATAATCAATCGCATGACTTCACATTCACCCTAAACCTCTAAAAACTTGACATCTCATCATTCTTTTATTGGTGCAAAAAAACATGATTCCACAACGTTTTTAGTTATAAGCCTGGTCGATTCGATACAAAATGATCAGGTGATTCTGTAGCGAAATCTGCCCGTTTGTAGTTATATTCGCTGCAGAATTGTGAAAAAGAAGACATGTGGCCACTATCTCAATCTAAACCAATGCATCTAAACCTTTTGGAGATTTTGATGGATTTGACTATAATCACATGACCCATGGACTATTCTAGACTTAGGATAATGACTATTTCATGAGTTTGCATCAATTTCATGAACTAATGTTATGAGAAAAATGAAACCTAGGTTAATGACCCTATTAATCAAAAATTGAAAATTTATGGGTGATAATAGGTGAAAAGAATAAAAATAAAGGCATGGCTACTAAAACTCTTGATTTTGCAGGAGAAGATGCAGGTTTCATATTTCAGCCAAGGAAACCACTCACTAGGTTGCAACTTGCGATGGGTGTCATGGTAAATAAGAAGATAGGTGATAATAAAAAAGGTAGGTAGCCTATGATAGAAGATATTATATATTTGTCTCCAGCAGCAAAGGAGATCATTGAGCAAAGGGAAGGTAAAGTGAAAATGGTAGAGAAAAATGAAGTGCAGGTACTAAAAGAGTAGTTGAGAGAGGCGAGAGAAGAGGCCATTGAGACCAATTAGAGTTGCAGGAATCCAAGGTCGATAGAAAGATGATGAAATATTTAAAATAAAAATAGAAAGAGCAGCTAAATCAATATGATGAATCATTAACCAATGCCAAGAAGCTGGTGAAAAGGACACTTCCTTTGAGAAGGCTAATGAAGCACACCATAAACAAAAATTTATGGTTACAATCTGAAAGGAAGAAGCTCAAAGGCCAGGTCAAAGAGCTAGAGGATCAAATGGAAATGATGCAGTCAAAGTTAAAGCAAAGAGGCCTTAAAATCACATTTAGAAATGAACTTGAAGAGATTCGACCTCCTACTACAAAAGGTGAACTTCCCAAAGCTTGAAAATTAGACCTATTACATTTTTGACATTTTTGCAACATTCAGAAGATCAACATTTCCAAATATAAGGAAAATTTTTGAAGAAAAGAGACAATTTTGAGTTTTCTGCCAATTAGGAAATTTTGTAGCAAACCCTGAGCTTAAAGCCCAGATTTCGCTACAAAATCGTTGTAGGCGACTTTTTTCTTAAATTCCTAGATAATGTCAAAAGAAAGGTGGGAGAAAATTTGTATTTAGCTCATTTGCTTCGACAGACATATCCAAATCAGAAAAGAGGGTTAACAGGTGCCATAAGTGGGTGAAGTAAATTTGCTACAAAACCTCGGTACGAAATTGCCTAAATTCACCTGTTTTCAACAACGAGCAACATTTCGCAGCAATTTTGTGATTTGAAGGTTTAATGGAGGTCAACTAGCCATGTGGAAAGTTTAAAGAGTATCACTGGAATATTCTGGTGGAGTTTTAGTCTTTGACAAGGTTGTCTAGTTCACCAACTCTGCATGAAGACAGTCATCAGATATCATGACACCATTTCCTTAAAAATAGGATGATTAGTTTCTAAATTTAATGGGGGTATTTGTGCCTTGACTATCGTTAGTACCTTAGAGAACTTAACTATTTTTGATGTAATTATGTAGTATTTTTAGTTAGATAATGTAATAAATAAGTGGAGGAATCGTAGTAGGTCTCTAAGTCATAAATTCAGTAGGTGTCATTATCATTCCCATGTATTTTGTTTCTTGTTAAGATAGGTGTCAACAAAAGTAGTTCGATGATATAGGCATGTAGGAAGATCCAATCTAAGGTGACTAAAGTCTATTAATAGGCAGGATTTCGAGAAGTTTGGAAGACGTTATTTTAGATTACTACTATTGTAAACTTTTCTAATCATTAATATACAATGGATGTGAACTTTCTTCTTGACCTGAGATTCATCTGATTCTTTTATGATATTTGTCTTGTGTATCTTGCTATTTTTCTTTTAGTATCTTAATGCTTGATTACTTAGAATTCATGTAATTCATGCTCTGAATTCCTTGAAGAATTAATATATTATATATCCGTGTGTGTTTTCCTATCATTAAAACATCCACATGCCTCAGCTTCCATAAGAAGAACCATGTCACTAAACTTCCTAGCTCTGAATCCATAAGCCCAATGTTCATAAACCCTATAAATTTTTTAACTGCATAAAAACACATTCTAGACACTATTATAGAGTTAGCCATCCGATTGAATAAGATTTGAAAAAACCATATTTTATTTTTGAGAGAGCCCTCTCAGGTAGAAAAGGCTAATTTTCCATCAATAGTTGGTTTGAAAGAGTTACTCTAGGTTGTATGCTGGAGCAGCCCATATGTGCCAAGTTAGTGATAACATTTTGGTGTGTCTACCAGGATTCCAAAGACATATTTCCAAGTTTGTGCTCAAACAATGAAGCTGAACTCTTGAAGGTAGCAAGAGCTCAAAACATTTCGAGGTTGCATTTCTACCTTAGTGATTCCATTGTTGAAGAATTCAAAAATTCATAGCTTCATGGTGATTCCACTGGACTTATGAGGAACTCAGACACTTCCATTCTTGTTTCGAGGAATGCAAGTGTAGATTTTTTAGAAATTTATGGTTTCCCAAATCCCTTTCCCAAGGATGCATATTTTTTAAGCGATGGTCAAAAATTTATGGAGAATATTTGAGTTTGACCTTGAATCATATATCAAAATTTAGTGACTTTACTGAGCTTATTAAAATCAAACATGAAGATATTTTCATCAAATTGTTCTATTATTCTTTTCAAGGGAAAGGTAGAGAATGGATTGAAAGTTTTCTTGTCAGATCTATTAAGTCATTTTCATATTTTTGGCTTATCTTTAGATACATGGATGGAAAAAACAGAGTCGGTGGCAAACTATCTTTCCATTCAATGCTTTAAGCAATGGAACAATGATCACACTAATGAGGAAGTGGATGAGAATTTTTCTTTGGCCTTGTATTCTTATATAAAGTAATTTGAGTGCAAGTTAGAAGATAAGTTTCAATTTTTTGATGAATTTGCTAAGAACATTGAGAAAGACATTGAATTTTTAGAAGATCAAATTCAGTCCTATAGTCTTCATGGTTAAGATCATTCTTTTGCAAAATATTTCATGCCAAAATACAAAGAGAAGGTGATGCTACCTTTGTCTATTGAGATTGAGGAGGAATATCTTGTTTTTGAAAATGAGTTTGATAGAATACAACTGAAGTGTTATGTTGCTAAAGGAAGCATATATGAGTTGTCTAAAACTACAGAATGTCTTAAGAATTATCAAACAAACTATGTCTTCTATGATCCCATAGCTGACTACATGGAAGATTTTTGTAGTCCAACATCTCAATTATGTTTTCACTGTGAAAATAAAACCCATTTTTTGTTACCTTTGTCATTACAGTATCCATTTTTCATTTGGTTTAAGCAAAATCAAGGAGTTCAGGTATCAGATCAGCTCATTGACTAGCTTTATTGGAGGTTTCATGTCTCTTGAATCAAACACGAAGATTTTAGCTGTTAGGATAGGTAGGAGTGTGTGTGAATAAGCTCAAGTATTCTTAGTATCTCTATAGAATGTATAGATCTTCAGCTTGGATTGTAGTTTTCAATGAGCTTTAGGTCGAGGAGAATGACATAAAATCTTGGAAAATTCTTCATCAATTTCAAAAAATTTTAGATTTTGAAGGAAGGCACTAGAATCAAATGTTTTTTTGCAGTACCAAAGGGGCAGACCATCCCAAGTGGAGCCACTCTTATCACACATAAATTTTTAATTTTTGATTGATAGGGTCATTAAAATAGGTTTCATTTTCTCTTATAAATTTGGTTCATGAAATTGATGAGAAAAGCATGAAATGGTCCTTATCCTAAGTCTAGAATACTCCATTTGTCAGGTCACCTAAGTCAAATCTATCAAATTCCACCTTAGTCTCACATAAATTGTTTTAAATTGAGGTAGTGGCCACCTGTCTTCTTTCTCATGATTCTGTAGTGAATATAACTGCAAAAATGCATATTTCTCTATGGAATAACCTGACTAGGCCGGACCAGTCCATAGCGAATCTGCGAGGTTTATAATTGAATGTGTTCTGTAATCATTTTTTTCTCCACCAATAAAGGGGATCATGAGCTATAAAATTTTTAGTAGTTTAGGGTGAAGGTGAGGTCATATGATCGATTATTACAATCATCCAAAATGCAAAATCATAAGTGCCATCCATCATTACCTTTCACTCCTCCCATTTTTCATCATTCTCTCCACATTCAAATTTCATTTTTTAAAATTATCTCCAAATCACTTCTCTCTTGTTCTCCCTTCGAGCTTTGCATGCATCAACTGATTATCACCTTTGAAAAGTTTAGTCCCATAGCAAGAAGCTGGTTGTTCATTATTTTTCCTTACAGGGGTCACAGTTCAACAAGGCACCTTGGTTATAAAATAAGATGGCCATGAAGAAGAAAACAAAAAAAGGGGGCTCTTGTGTGAGATATGAACCCATGGAACTCAAACTACTCAATGAAGATTCTAGCTTTTCGGAAGCCTTCAGCAACGTAGGATGCCTAAAATTTTGTCAAAAACTCCAAGGTTTTCATGCTCGGGTATCAAAGGATTTTTGTGTAAATTTCTTAGGCATTGATTCGAAGGTGGGGGGTCTAAGTTTGAAAGTGTCACTAGAGACCATTTATCAAGCCAAAGAGATACCAAGCGGGGGTGAAGAGTGGTTCAAAGCCACTAAGTTCAAGATGAAGAATCATGATGAATTTGTAAAACTAGAACACATTGGAGAAGACATGGCATCTAGAATTCCAAGGAGCTACATGAAGGAGAACTATTCCAATTTTTTTTTTATGATTCAAAAGTACTTTACTTGTGAGGGGATATTTCATATGGTTTACCTGTATCATTTTAGGCTTTTATTGCACTTCATTGGTAAGAAGTCTCTTGATCTTCCATTTTTCCTGTTTAGGAGCTTAGGGAAAATGTTTATCAAGGTTCAGGCAAGGGTAGAGAGTAGTGAGACCTAAATTTTCCATCATGGTTTGATTGAAATCCTGGTGCTGGATGAGTTGAAGAAACTAAATAGATATTGGGCTACTTTTATTTTCCTCAAAAGTTATGTGGTTGATTTATCAATACCCAAGAAAACCCCAAAGTCAAAAGCTACCCCTTCAAATAAAACTGAAAAAACTGCAGCTGAGACAAAGGGTGTCAATGAACAAGAGATAGAACCCATGATAGAGCCAATGGATATTGAAGTAGAGCCTATACAAGAGGCATAGGTTCCACAACCTTCACCTACAAGCAACAAACAAGATATCAGTAAGCAAGGCCATAGAAGGATTACCAGAAGTCAAACAAGTGGGAAGGGAAACCTTGAAGACATCCTTCAAGCTATAAACATTGAGGAGACTCAATTGGTCAAAGCTAAAGATATTAAAGGTGATGTTATCACTAATTTGGTATAGATTATCAACTCCACCAGACAACCTAGAGTAACTCATTCAAACCAACTTCTGACTGAAAATTAGCATTTTCATCTTCAGAGGGCTCTCTCAAAGGTAAATATAATTTGTTCAAATACAATTCAATCGAATGGCTAACTATATAATAGTGTCTTGAATGTGTTTGTATGCAAATGAAAAATATATAGGGTTTAATACCATTGGGCTTATGGATTGAGTGCTAGGAAACTCAGTGACATGGTTCTCCTTGTGGAAACTAAGGCATGTAGGTATTTTAATGAAAAATACAACACACGCATATATACAATAGCTTAATGCTTAAAGTAAATCAGAGCATGATGTGCATGAATTTAGGGAAATCAAGCATTAAGATACTGAAAGAAAAATAGCAAGATATATAGGAAAAATGCTCATGGAAACACCAAATGAATATTAGGTGAAGAAGAAAACCCACAACCACTATATATTATTGATCATAAAATGTTGACATAAGTTGTAGTGTAAAATAGAATTCTCCCCCACCCGTTAAAACTATCGAAGATTATCATTCATAGAGTGGGATCTCTTTATATTGGGTCTACCACCTGGGCTAGACTTTCAAATCCTAATCTAGATATTTAATCCTAAAACAACTCTATTATATTGAGCAAGAATATAGATGTTATGTTTTGGAGGAGTTCGTAATAAAAAAAGGAGTCTCTCACTTAATAATTACATAAAAAATAAAATTTAAATGACCCATACAAACAAAAGTTTATCGAACCCAATAGCAATGTTGATTTGGAAAATGTAAACCTGAACTTTAGGCCTTGATGTACTGGATTTAATGATGTGTTGTCAACTTATGAACTAGAAAAAGTGAAGTGTTGTCCCTTTATGAAGTGGAAATAGTTGATGAGTTGTTTATTTGATGAAGTGTAGGCTGAGTTTCTTAATCACCAATATTATAACGACATCTCAACAAGATAATTTCCTCTTTTAAATGCATCTAATGCCTCCAAAAGGACCAAAGAACTTGACTGCTGGTAAAACAAACTTCTAGGAAAGTTTGTAGCGACATTTCTTAGCAAATTGATTTCACCAATATATGGCACCTGTTAGCCCTCTTTGCTAATTCATAAATGATTGTTGAGTCAAATTAGCTAAATAAATTTTTTTCCCACCTTTATTTCGACTATATCCATGATTTAAAAAAAAAATACACCTACAACAATTTTTTAGTGAAATTTGGGCTTCAAGCCTAGGATTCGCTACAAAATTTCCTAATTGGCATAAAACTCAAAAATTGTCCTTTTTCTTCAAAATTTTGCCTATGGTTGTGTAATATGATAAGATGAAGTATTATAAGGAAAAATTGGTTGAAAATACTTCTTATCCTCCTCAAGAAGCAACATTTTCATCTTCAGCAAGTTCATTTATAAATAAAAATGGAGTTGTTTCTTCTTCTTTTTTCTAAAAATTAGGGCTCATAAATTATCTCCTATCTCCAGATCCTTGGTAGTTTTTTCAAAATGAGAGAAGGCTTTTGTAAATTAGTTCATGCTGAAAAAAAATCTCTCTTTGTTTTTTGAAGACCATCTCCAATTGTTCGGAATTTGCATTTGAAAAACATGTCTAAAACAGGAAAATATCGAACTCTGAAAATTGATCCCAAATATGTCTTCGAATATTGCAATCTGTAACACCTGCAAGAAACATAAAATAGGTTAATTTTCTTTGATCTATGTTTTAAAATAAACTATCTTAGGTTTTTTATAATTATTCTCAGTTTTCCCAGAAAATACTCTTGCAGTTGACTGCTCAAAGAGTAAAAAAAACAAAGAAATCCATTTGTATCTTCTTGTAAAATCTCATGCAACCAAATTGGATGAAGTCCTCTGCAACACTAGGGTCTTCAATGACCAATTTTTGGTCCATAGGTTCATATCTTACGTAGGAGCCTCCCTTTTTTGTTTTCTTTTTCATGGCCATCTTCCTTTATACTACGTTGCCTATCTTGAAAAAGTGACACTTGCAAAGAAACCCGTTTGGAAAAAAAGTTTCTTGTGATGGAGCTAGACTCTTCAATGATAATAATCAAATACTACATGCATAGATCAAAAGGAGGATGATAGAGAGGAGCTTTGGAGGTGAGTTTAAAAGGTGAAATTCGAATATATGAGGAATAATTACAAATGGGAGGATTGAAATGTAATGATGAATGAAACTTATGATTATGCATGCTTGGATGACTGTAATAACCAATCACATGACTTAACATTCACCCTAAACCTATAAATACTTGAAAAATCATCATCCTTTTATTGGTGCAGAGAAAACATGATTCTGTAGCGGTTTCAGTAATAAACCTGGCAAATGCGCTACGAAATGATTAGGTGATTCCATAGCGAAATATGCATGTTTACAGTTATATTTGCTGCAGAATCGTGAAAAAAGTAGACAGGTGGCCACTACCTCAATCTAAACCAATGCATGTAAAAATTTTGGAGAAATTGATGGATTTGAATCTAATGACATGACCCATGGCTTATTCTAGACTTAGGATAATGACTATTTCATGAATTTGCATCAATTTCATGAAATATTTTTATGAGACAAACGAAACCTAGGTTAATGACCCTATCAAACAAAAACTTAAATTTTAGGTGTGATAACAGGTGAAAAGAAGAAAAATAAAGGCATGACTGCTAAAAAGATTGATTTTCTAGGAGAAGATGCAAGTTTCATATTTCAGCCAAGGAAACCACTCACTAGGCTACAACTTGCAAAGGGTGTAATGGAAAATAAGAAGATATTATTGAGTTTTCTCCAGTAGCAGAGGAGATCATTTTGCATGGGAAAGGTAAATAGAAAATGCTAGAGAAATCTAAAGTGAAGGTACTAAAAGAGCAGTTGAGAGAGGCCAGAGAAGAGGTCATTGAGACCAAATGAGAGTTGCAACAAGTGAAGGTAGACAGAAAGTTGATGGATTGTTTCAAATAAAAATTAAATGAGAAGCTAAATAAATATGATGAATCATTAACCAATTCCAAGAAGATGCTGAAAAGGACACTTCCTTTGAGAAGGATAATGAAGCACACTAGAAACATAAATTTATGGTTACAATCTGAAAGGAATTAGCCAAAAGGCTAGGACAAAGAGATAGAGGATCAAATGGAAATGATAGAGTTAGAGTTAAAGATAAGAGGCCTTAAAATCAAAGCTATAAATTAACTTGAAGATATTCAACCTCCTACAGCAAAGATTGAAGATCCCAAAGCTTGAAAAGTAGACCTAGTACATTTTTGACATTTTTGCAGCATTCAAAAAATCAAAATTTCCAAATCTAAAGGAAAATTTTTGAAGTAAATGGACAATTTTTAGTTTTCTGCAAATTAGGAAATTTGTTAGTGAACCACAAACTTGAAGCCTAGATTTTTCTACGAAATCGTTCTAGGCAATTTTTTGCTTAAATTCGTGGTTAAAGTCAAAAGAAAGGTGGGAGAAAATCTGTATTTAGCTCATTTGGTCCAACAAACATATCCAAATTAGAAAAGAGGGCTAACAGGTGTTGTTAGTATGAATCCTTTGTCGAAGTGTACTAAAAAGGACCACTTTAGCTACACATAACTAATAGCCCTAACAACAAAAGTGGCTGCCAATATCTTCAGATCTGCGGTTAGTTGAACATAAAAGAGCTGCAAAAACCAGATCTATGCATGGAAAGACATTAAGCAGAAAAAATAAGGGTTTTCTCCATATACCAATAGACAAGATAAGAACGATTTTTTGAAAGAATTTTATATTAATTGGGCACCTGGGAGGAAAACAAGAAGGCGTATCCAATTCTCCTCAGTGGGATGGGTTCTTGGAAGTCCTCAGCACTTCAGATCTAAGATTTCTCTCTCTTGTTGGTGTAGAAAACCCACACAAATAATGGAACTCAAAGGGAGCTCACACAGCCAATGGTAGAAAAATGGGACCAAGTGTATAGATCCAGAGTGATCTAATAGGCAACAAAAGGTGAAGAATGGTAGGAAAAACCGTCCTATTTATAACAAAATATTGGGTCATTCTAGATCTTGGTGCATGGGTTAACCAAATCTAGATCCACTTTTTATGGAATATTTTATTATATTTGTTGGAGGGAAAAGGTATTTGACTTGGGTCAAATCCCTTAATTTGTCAAAAATAAATAAATAAATGATTTATTTATCTTTTTAAGGAAGCGGTTAGAAGATAATTAAATAAATAATGATTTATTTAATTATTTGTGGGTGATTTGGTCATATTTAACAAGGAATATTATCTAAATAAGATTTAAATAATTATTCCTAGAAAATAATAAGATAAATAAAGGTTTATCTAATTAATTTCTTTGTTTTTGGGTTAAACATGACCGGGAATAATAATTAAATTATGGTTTAATTAATTATTCCATGAGGAAAATCAAACAAATATAGGTTTGTTTAATATTTCCTTTTGGGGTTTCCTGCTTTAACATAGTGAAGGCAATTTTACTTAGGGTAAAATTGGTCTTACATGGTGTACTTGGGTCCATCTAATGATAATAGGTTAGATGACCAAAAAATGGTGTAACAGATTGCCCCCCAGCGTGCGAGTGTCAGGAGCAAATCGTATGACCGAAGTACGTTGTAAAAGCTCAATCACTAGACAACAAAAGAGAAGTCAGAGAGAGAAATGCAAGGTAGATAGTGTGCTGAAGAACTAGACCCTGAGGAGACGAGACTCGCAGGTGCAACAAGTCTCTTTTTATGAGAGGGTACTTGTGCTGAAGGCGGAGGGGGAGGCATACCTATGCCCGCCGAGACAAAGTACAAAAGAATAGTGTGTCCAGTAAATAAGGGACCGAACCATAAAGTACAGCTGGCATAATCATGAACCAGATAAAAATACAATGAGGAATCCCATATACATGTTGTGCCTGGGATAACAGCCAGGACTTGTACAATAATATCTGAGTACATGAGATACAAATACAACCCGAATGCCCCCTGTAAATGGGGAAGGGCTCACAAAATCTAACTGATACATGAAAATCAAAGAGGTGATGCAAGTGGCTAAGGCCAACATCATCAAATATCTGGAGCTGCATCGAAGGCTGCAAGGAAGAGGTCATCCGGGCATGTGGGGGGCTACCTGCAGGGCCACCCCCTCATGAGGGTTGAGACATCTCACACACACCCGGGGAATCATCAAGAGCTGCTGCTAGATCACTGGACCATCAATTATACGAATCTCGATCATGCTGAAAGGAGCTGGAGAAACAATCAAGTCAAAGGGAAAGGAGAGATCCCTTTGCCTGATCCGAGGCACCGAACAAGAGTGGAAGCGGGAACCAAGGTACACTGCCCTCTAGACCTGGCTTCTGGAATGAATAAGTTGATGTCGACAGAAGGAGGTCTGCCATAGGTGGGGCAATGAGAGACCCTCAACTAAGGCACGAGAGAGAAGAGTAGAGCGACGGACAGACTGACACTAATGATGATAGTGAAGTGGAAAGGACTGAGTAGCTAATGGACGACTCCCCTTGTTAGAGCATAAAGGGCATGAATGACATGGCAGCGACTGACAAAATATCGTAAGGGATAGGGGACAGTGGGACTGAAGGTCATGAAGTGGGACACAAGAGAGAGATCAAGCAATGAAGGATGGAGAGCTATAGCGGGGTACAAAGGGACTCGGGATAGACTCCATGGATGTGATGATGACTCAACTTGGATGCTCTAAACAAGGGCGACTTGATGGTGCTGCTACACAGTAAAGGCCCCATGGGGGACCCTAAAAACATGAGTACAAGGTGGGGACTCATGACGAAAATCGTCACGAGCATGGACAAGTATGGAGGCAAAGTGGTGCCCCCAAATACAAGTGTTGTAAGTGAGGAAGTTCGATTGAAAGTGGGAGTGAAGTGACTCTTCTTGGACCAAATGGGTCCGGGTGAAGAAGCAAATCATAAAAGTGAAAAAATATGTTGGCTATCTAAAAGAAAATAAAACATGCATTTCATAAGTGAAATGCTAAGGGTAATATTTCTTAAGATAGAGTGCATTGCGAGGATTAGGAAGGGGATTGCCTTCGAAATCCTCTAAAAGGTATGCCCCCTTGCCGAGGTCTTGACTGATGATGTAAGGGCCTAGCCATAATGAGTCGAACTTCCCATGACCAAGGACATCATGAGCCTGGTCATACACTAGAACAAGATCACCTTCGCTAAAAGTGCGAGGCCGGACTTTCTTGTCATACTGAGCTTTGGTGCGTTTCTTGGCCACTTCCATGGTTTGCAAGGCAACACGGCGGTCTTCGGAAGTGCGCTCAAGCATGATAAGTCGTTGTTCTAGAGGTTGGGTGTCAGGGAGAAGTTCAACGGCTAAATGCAGGGAAGGAATTTCACACTCGATCGGTAATACTGCCTCCTCTCCAAAAGCGAGGTGGAAAGGAGTAAACCCGGTGGCGGTTTTAACAGAAGTTCGATAGGCCCACAAAGCAGGGAAGAGCATAAGGTGCCAGTTGGTTCTGTGCTTATTCACCGTCTGTTGAAGCATAGTCTTGAGGATTTTGTTGACTTCTTCAACTTGGCCATTACCTTGGGGGTAATAGGAGGAGGAATATTGGTGCTCAAAACCCAACAATGAGGATAGCTCACGCCATATCTCATCTTCAAAATGTCGGCCGTGGTCAGAGACCAGTTGTTTCGGAACCCCGAATCGAGTGATAACGTGGTTAAAGAAAAAGAGGGCTGCGGTAGCTGCCGTGTTATTAAATTTTGGCATGGCCTCGGCCCATTTTGTAAAATAGTCGACCGCCACGATGATATATTTGTGGTTACCAGCGGATGGCGGGTGACACTCCATAAAGTCAATGGCCCATTTACAAAAGGCACCAGTTGAGACGACCGGATGGAGGGGAGCTGGGGGAGCTTGCGCCTTAGGGGCGAAATGTTGGCAATTGGGACAGTGTTTGATTGCCTCAATGCAGTCACTGAAGAGGGAAGGCCAAAAATACCCAGCGCGCATGACTTTCTGGGCAGTAGCAAGACCGGAGAGGTGGCCACCGCAAGCGCCGCTATGGCTGGCATTAAGGACCTGTTCGGCTTCAGTGTGTGTGAGACAACGACGAAAAACAATATCGATCCCGCGATGATAGAGGTCGTCACCGATAAGAAGGTATCAGGGAGCTTGGTGTCGGATACGTTAGCGAGCCTCACGATCAAGGTGGAGGGCGAACTTTTGGGTTCGCAAGTAAGTAAGAATATCACCATACCACGGGTCGTCGGTAGTAATGGCGAATAAGTGTTCATCAGGAAAATCATCATTAACGGGGGGGTCGGGCGATCCGGTAGGTAAGTCAGAAATGAGCTCAGCGAGGGATAAACCTTTCTTACTCTTTGGTGTGACAAACTCGAGGTCGAATTCTTGCAGAATAATGACCCAATGGGCGTACTTCCTAGTGAGGATACGACGACTCAATAGGAAGGCCATGGGGTTGGAATTAGTCACAACCTTGGTGGAGCGCATGAGGATATAATGACGAAGTTTTTGGACTGAGAACATGACAGCCAGCGCTAATTTTTCTTCATATGAGTAGGAAACAAGGGGCCCTACAAGGTTCTTACTGACGTAGTAAATCACATGCTCGATACCATTGTCATCTTCCTGGATAAGGACTCCAGCGACCGAATAGGTGGAAGCGGAGATGTACAGGATGAAGTCCCGATCAAAGTCAGGAGGGCGTATCAAAGGAGCGGATGTGAGGGCCTACTTGAGGGCATCAAAAGACTCATGAGCATGGGTATCCCAAACAAATGGGATATTGGATCGGAGGAGTCTAAGGAACCCATGTGCGGTGGTGGCGTAGTCAGGGACAAATCGACGAAAAGAATTAGCTTTGCCTTGGAGGCTTTGGAGCTGGCGTAGGGAATGGGGGATGGGAAGTTCAAGAATGGCTTGAACTTTCAAAGGGTCAAGAGTGATACCATCCTTAGATACGATGAAGCCTAAGAGACGGCCGGCAGGAACGCAAAAGACGCATTTCAACGGGTTAAGGTGGATATTATACTTGCGACATCGGAGAAAAATGGTACGCAGATCGTGTAGGTGCTGCGCCCGATGCTTAGAACGTGCAGTGAGGTCGTCTAAGTAAGCAAGGATAATATGAGCTAAGTCATGGAAACAATAAGACATGGCCCGTTGAAAAGTGGCGCCGGCGTTTTTAAGGCCGAAAGGCATGACGCGGTACACAAAAGTTCCCCATGGACTAATGAACGCGGTTTTGAGTTGATCAGTAGGACGGATAGCAATTTGGTTGTATCCGGAGAAACCATCCATAAAGGATAGAACCTCATGCCCCGCACACTCGTCAATGATTTGGTTAATGAACGATGTGGGGAAGTTGTCTTTGGGACAAGCTTTGTTCAAGTCGCGAAAGTCGGTGCAGACACGGATGGTGCCTTGTTTCTTGAGAACAGGAACTGGGTTGGAGACCCAAGTGGTGTATTCAATGGGGTAAATGAAACCAGCCTGCTTGAGCTTATCGATTTCGGCCTTGATAGCGTCACGTCTGGAAGGATGAATGGGTCTCAACTTTTGACGGACCAGTTTGGCATCAGGCCATGTGTCGATATGGTGTTCGACAATAGCGGGATCGAGTCCGGGCATTTCAGAGTAGGACCAGGCGAAAAAATCGCGGAATTCTTTGAAAAGCTTGGTGTAAGCTTCGATTTCTTCCGGGGTGCATTGGGCGCCCAAGGTGATGTATTCTTCGATTCCTGGTTTGACTGAAATGTCAATTTTGATGGTAGGAGAGATATCGGCCATGTTTCCTTCTTCGAAAGCATCAGTTGCAGGGATTGGATTTTTGAACCAATCGACTACATTGGGAATGAAGTCTTTGGTTTCCACAGCATATTGGTCGTGAGACTGTTGTGGGAGGAAGTATGCACGATGGTGCATATCATCCTATGGAAAGTCCTGGTTGGTCATGGCTTCCATAATGTCTTCATCGGACTGGAAGATGGGAAGACTGGAGGAATAAAGGTCACCCGAGGAGGTAGTGATGTGTGACGGGTCATCAGGAGGAGAAGGGCTCAGATGTGCAATATCAACAGATCCAAGGTCGGCTGAGGAGCCGAGAGTATCTGCAGGTTGAAGGGTAGGTGAACTATCTCGCAAGGATGATGACAGGTACAAAATGGTGGTGGATGGCTTGGTTGGCTCGATAGTGGGAGGAGGAATGTGAATGGGAGTAGGAAGATCCTCTGGTCCTATCGAAGTGGCCTTGAATCGGTGGTACATGTCCAAGGAGGAACGATACTCATCAAGGCGGGGACAGAAGTGGGCGTAATGGCCGTGGAAATCGCACAAAGCACAAGGGTGGTTTGTGCGCAAAGTTTTGAGTTTTAGGATAGAGTCCGAGATAGTGACGTAGACTTCGAGGATGTCAGAGTCGGGAAAAGTCTCGTTGACCAGAATCTTGAGGTGCGGCAATTCAGGACACATATGGGTGGCGTGACCGATGATATCGCACAAAGCGCATTGGATAGCGGGCTTTGGCGGTCGCGGAGGGGTAGGGGTTGTCGGGGCGGCCTGGTCCTGGTGGGTTTCCCCCTTACGAGCTTTGCCTTTGTTTCCGGGGGCTGACACCATAGGGGTAGGGTCCTGTGGAGGTGCTGGTAGCCCGGAGGAAGCGAGGGGGACCGGTTGAACCGGTGTCAAAGAAAGGTAAGGTTTGGGGTGACTGAGAGGGGTAGCGGCTGGAGGGTCAATGTACCAGACAGGTATGCCGAGGGTCAGGTTAGGGAGAGAGAGGGTGGCCATGATGAGGACAGAAAATACTCCAGGAGGGGGAGCCAGGAAAGGTATCTGCCTAGCAGGGTAATGACTAGGAGGGATGGCTCAGAGATGGTTAAGGCCAGGGGGAACCGATCCAGGAGGGTAAAGGGGGTCAGGGATACCAGCTGTAGGGGGAGGGTCAGAAGGAGGAGGTCCGGCTGGCTGATATGAATGGCTAGGAGCGGGGTGCGGAGGGCGAGGGGGAGGTTGCTGACTAGCCGAGGCAGGCTGTGTAAGGGCAGCTTGAGACGATTGCATCATGCAAACATTCGATAAGCTGGGATCAGTGATAGGAAGAGGGGGAAAGTTAGGGAAAGTTCCAAGCAGGGAGGAATCTTTGTAAACGTCGGGGGAGACACTGGTCAAGGAATCGACGGTTTTCTTGTTGGCTATAGAAGAGATGGTTGTCTCAGGTGAGGTCTGAGATTTTGGCTCATGATATGTCAACTGGTCAATGGTGACTATCTTTCCATTATAGGGGAAAGATATCTTGCGGAAAACCGCGGATGGGACAGCAGACATAGCATAGGTGTAGCTTCACCCCAATAGAATGTTGTATTCTAGCGAGGTGTCGATGACTTCAACGTTAACGCAAACAGTCTTACCGGCGAGGGTGATAGGACAATTACGAAACAGGCCAATGGGCTGGGAGGCATGGTCGTCCCACACTCGAAGGGTGATCGTGGAAGGGGCAAACTCAGGGGATCCGAGTTGCTTCCAAACCGAAGCATACATCACGAAGGTGGATGCCCCCTCATCAATTATGCACCGGGAAACGTTGGCGTTACGGATTTTGACTGGGATTTGGAAGGCGACGGAAGGAGGGAGAGGAGGATGGTCCGATTGAGTGGCATCGAAAACAATCATTTGGTCATCAGCAGGATCTACAGCACCCACGACAGATAGTAGAGCCTTCTTTTGGGAAGGGCACGACTGGAGGAGTTCCAGTGTGGAAATGGCAGCAGGGGATTGCGCCAAATCATCTACTATACTATATGAATGAGCAACTCGACCAAAAGCAGCGTTTTGACGTAAGGGTCCCTTAGGAATCTTGGTATGAACCTCAACTTTGGGTTGAGGGATATGTAAGGGGCCACTGGATGTCGAAAGAGGCTCTGTAGAACCTGAAGAAGGAGGCTCGGGGGAAGACTGAGCAAGAGGCTTGGGGTACTGGCGAGACCGAGTTTGAAGGTGAAGGTCGACGGTCGGGGAAGGATCGGAGTGCATCATAAGGATCTAGTAATCAGAGGAACCAGAAAGGGAAGGGGGAGTGCGACCTGGCTGTCAGGCAGTTGGGTAGCCACGAATCCTTGCTGAGGGAAAGGATCAGTAAACACAGCTGGTTGGGTAGTGGCCACATTAGGAGGAGCATGAGGGGAGGCGTGTTGTCCGCGCAATGTGGCTTGAGACTCCCACATCTGCCGCATCTGGGGTAAGAGGGGACAATCATGGGTGTAATGACCATAAACACCGCAACACGAACAAGGCTAGTTTGTGCGAAGTGGCCTGTCCGGCTTGGGCTGGGTGCCCTGTTGCTGGTTGGCAGTGTTAGGGTCGACACCAGGATTGGGGCCACGGGTACCAGGGGCAGATTGGTTTTGATTGCCTCTCCGCCTTCTTTGATAAGAAGGGGGATTAGTTGCGCCCTGCTGTGCAAATACTTGCCCTGGAGGGGGCTGTAAGTGATGTTGCGGGTTTGGAGGAGGCAAGGGAGATGGAAGCGCATATGTTGGAGGAGCTGGCGCACCAGGCTGCATATAAAGGTAATGGTTAGGTTGGGCAACATTGAGGTAAGCAGGAGGTTGGGCAAAAGGAGGAGGCATGCCGTATCCTGGATACATGCTACCGGGAGGGGGAAGAGTGCTAGGGGTGCTGGCCCCTCCCTGAGGGAGACCATAGCCCACAGGAGGTTGAGCATACGGATGGGAAAAGGCTCCAACGATACCGTCAGCGGAATGAGATGGCCCCGCGGCGTTAGTGCCACCGGGCCTGCGGAGGTCAGGAAGAACGGTATAAACATAACCAGATTAAGCGTAGATCAGGTCATATTTCAAGGCTATTTGGAGGGCGGCTTCTTCGGTTTGAGGAAAATGGGAAGCGACATCTTTGCCGATGGGAGCTGGAAGGGTGCGAAGGAACCAGTCCATATAAACCCGATCTTCGAAGGGAGGGGATCGACATAAGCTCCATCTTCTTTGCCATTCCTGAACATGGGCGGAAAGGCGGGTTGAAGAGGATTGCTTGAAGGAAGTCAAGAGCTCCGTGCCAGTATCGTATCGGAGAGGGAGCTGGAAATAAGATAAAAAGGCTTGGGCAAGGGTCGCAAAGGTGGTATGGGAAGATGTGGCTTGTTCAACATACCATTTAGAAGATTCGCTGGTAAGCGTGCGTTGGAACAAACAAAGACAGATGGAGTCATCGGTAATGGAATTGGAGGAACACCACATGTGGAAAGATCGGACATGATTGGTTGGTTCTTCTCCAGCAAGGCCTTCGAACTTAGGGATGTCGGAGGGGAGCTTGGTTGGCATGGCAGGCCAACCAACATCGTGGCGGATAGGGTCATTGATCAACTGATTGAAATCGGGGAGGCTAAGGCCTGCAATGTAGGGCAGCAAGGGTGTGGCCGAGCTAGTTCCTGTGGCGGTTTCGCTAGTAGTAGGGCTGGCATTAGGGCCGGGAGAACCGCTAGCGTTAGGCCCTGGATCATACATAGTGAAGGCGGCAGGGGGAGAACCAGGAGGAGAAGGAGAACCCGATGAATCAGGAGAGGAGTCGGAGTGCGGACTCGAAGGAGGACTGGCTCGACGACGGCGGGGCGGATCAGGTCGATCAACCGGAAACTTAGGGTGAAGGCCAAGAAGTCTCCGGGAAAGGCGCCTTGGGGGCGCAATGATGACAGGAAGAAGGAAACCGACACGGGCAGAAAGGGACAGAATCAAGTGACGTCAAGGGCAGACAAGGTGCAGTGATGATTGATTTTAGAGTCTTTGCTAGGTGGTGTTAACCAGGCGCTTCTTCATTTAGGGTCAGTGTGTGGTGTGCGTTAATTTAAATTTTTAAACCCTTTTCGTTTTGAGAGCAAGAAAAAGTGTGCTGCGTAACTGAAAAGAAATCTGCAAAGAACAGTATATAATGCTGAAATAAGAGAACATTTAACAGCTAACCATGCATCAATCTATCCCAAAAAGGCGGGTCTCTCAAAACTACTCTAAAAGAGGGCCAAAATCTAGTCAAAACACACATAAAAAGAGGCCAATAGATCTAAGGTCAAAAGGGACAGGGATCTAAAGGATAAAGCTGCTGAAAAGAGGTGCATATCACAGCCAAGAGACAGAGGCAAGGTGGCTGGAAAAAGGAAGGTAATCAGCAAAAAGTGGAGGGGGCAAGGAGGAGGCCCTAAAACTAGATCCAAACAAATCTTCAGGAGGTGATTTGAGAGGTAGAAGAGCTGAGTACAATGGATCTGAAAGGGAGGTAACAGATCTGGAAAACAAGATGCTGAAGCTCTGAAAAACAGACGGCTGAAATAGCTAAAACTCTTCCACAAAAAGTGGAGGGTACTAAAGCCCTAGGGGGCTAGGTTCCCACTTAGATGAGTAAAAACATATCAGAACTTGGTCAAAGTGGGCTGAGACAGAGGCTGGAAGACCCTGACAGAAGCTGCAGCAAAACCCAGAAAAATTGTAGAAAAATCACTGAAAAACTGGCAGGTCGCACGTTCTGACCTGTTTTCAGTGCAGGTCGCAGAAAAGGGGCAGAAAAGTGCGACCTGGAGGTCCAGGTCGCAGGTTATGGGCCAAAAAGTGCGACCCCCCGTTCTGGTTGTCTCGACTGCAGATTTTCAGAAAAGTTTCCGTCTCAATTGCGGCTGGTGTCGCTTACCTGCGCAATAGGGCCAGAAACACACGGAAGTTAGAAATTTTGATGTTTTAGGGTTTTATGTGAGAAAAACAACATAAAAATAGGAAAAATAAATAGCTGAAAAGAAACCCTAGGGTCTGAAGTAGCTGGATATGCAAGAATATGAAAAACGACAGCAGTCGTAATTTAAAACCCGTGTGGAGTCGCCATTTGTTAGTATGAATCCTTTATCGAAGTGTACGAAAAAGGACCTTTTTAGCTACGCATAACTAATAGCCCTAACAAAAAAAGTGGCTGCCAATATCTTCAGATCTGCGGTTAGTTGAATATAAAAGAGCTGCAAAAACAAGATCTATGCATGGAAAGACATTAAGCGGAAAAAATAAGGGTTTGCTCCATATACCAATAGACAAGACAAGAACGATTTTTTGAAAGAATTTTATATTAATTGGGCACCTGGGAGGAAAACAAGAAGGCGTATCCAATTCTCCTCAGTGGGATGGGTTCTTGGAAGTCCTCAGCACTTCAGATCTAAGATTTCTCTCTCTTGTTGGTGTAGAAAACCCACACAAAGAATGGAACTCAAAGGGAGCTCACACAGCCAATGGTAGAAAAATGGGACCAAGTGTATAGATCCAGAGTGATCTAATAGGCAACAAAAGGTGAAGAATGGTAGGAAAAACCGTCCTATTTATAACAAAATATTGGGTCATTCTAGATCTTGGTGCATGGGTTAACCAGATCTAGATCCACTTTTTATGGAATATTTTATTATATTTGTTGGAGGGAAAAGGTATTTGACTTGGGTCAAATCCCTTAATTAGTTAAAAATAAATAAATAAATTATTTATTTATCTTTTTAAGGAAGTGGTTGGAAGATAATTAAATAAATAATGATTTATTTAATTATTTGTGGGTGATTTGGTCATATTTAACAAGGAATATTATCTAAATAAGGTTTAAATAATTATTCCTAGAAAATAATAAGATAAATAAAGGTTTATCTAATTAATTTCTTTGATTTTGGGTTAAACATGACTGGAATAATAATTAAATTATGGTTTAATTAATTATTCCATGAGGAAAATCAAACAAATATAGGTTTGTTTAATATTTCCTTTTGGGGTTTCCTGTTTTAACATGGTGAAAGCAATTTTACTTAGGATAAAATTGGTCTTACATGGTGTACTTGGGTCCATCTAACGATAATAGGTTAGATGACCAAAAAATGGTGTAACAAGTGGGTCCACTTTGGGCCTCCTTTAGATTTCTAGATTCACAGACTCCAACAGATAAAAACCTTCATATTATTACTTCATTAAAAGCCCATGTCTATAAAAAATCTAGGGACCAACTTGGAATACTGAATATTGATCTTTCTAAAGAAGCTAAAGACAAAAAAAAAAATAACCTTTTGGAACGATGATGCCAAATGGTATGTGAGGTGAATTTACATCATTATGAAACAAATTGTTGCAATATTATGAAATATGGAATACTAAAAGTAGGAATGCATAGGAAGAGAATAAAAGAGGAGGAGATAATGGGCACCTACATAAGTCTTTTCACAAATGGATGCTTGAACTACTTAGGGTGGGTCAACTTCTTCATTCGTGCTTGTATGCATTAGATTTTACCAAAGGTGCATTATATTTTATGCTTTTGTGTTGCATTATAGTTGCTTATCCTGGAAATATGTTTCCCAATTGATTCTCTCGATATTGAACCTTCCTTATAATGGTCGATGGCTCATAGTTAAGTAGGAAGTGCACATATAATCCTTCCTTATAATGGTTTTATGTCTCACAGTGAAGTAGGAAGTGCAAAATAGCTACTCACTGATCTCTATTCAATTGAATGAATAACAACAGAGACATTGTCTCTCTTTATAAAGGAGGTAGTCACTATTATACACTAACAATTTTCAATAACCGTAACTCTAATGCTTTGGTTAGAGTGCCCAATATGCATGCATATATGAATGTAATGGATTTCTATAGAACTGCACCTAGACTGGAGTAGGCTATATGATCCTCTGAAACCTATCTCATGCTCTTTTCTTAAAACTGGACGTAAATTATAAATAGAGAAGCAACTACAAAATAGAATTGAACAGAACTGAAATTTTCTAAATATGGGGCATGAAGTGAAACTTATGAGAACACTCTAACAAGAGGACCCAAAAAATTTGATGCAATGAACCATAAATCAAATTCAAGCATCCCCCGAAAAATTCCCAGTGCTTTAACTGTGTTTTTTGTCTCTACCGTTGCAGAGAATCCTGCTGCTTTATGTGAAGCCTACTATAGCTAAAATGGGCACAACCTATCTAAATATAGCTTTATCCCTATG
>CM076581.1:315485153-315614640 GCA_034641835.2 Pinus albicaulis | reverse complement strand
AAATGAGATTAGAGCTACCATCGTCTTGTGATTAAGCCTTCTTAGGGATAAGGGCTCAAAAGTTCAATGCATCATGTCAAGAGCTTGAGTTTTTTTTTTTTTTTTTTTTTTGTGTCAAGTTTGCATCCCTAGGTCTTGATTGCACTGCTAGCAACCCTCGCAACTATCGAAGAAAAACTTGTAATGTCAAGAAAAATGCCTTTAGAGCACCTACGACAGATAATTTTAAAATCAATTTTAGGAAAAGCTTCTAAGTTTTGTTTTTCATAATATTCCTAGCTCAAAATGTATCCTCTGCACATGTTCCTTACTAGCTCTAAATGTTCTCTACTATGCAAAAATGAGTGTACAATTTTTTCAGAATAATAGATTAGATCAGAATGTAGATCAGGGGCAAAAAGTTGCTCTAAAATAAAAGTGCTCAGAATTGCACCAAACTAGAACAACATCAACCAGGGCATTGCCAGGAATCCAATGCAACTTATTTATGGTTTGTTGATCATCGTTCAGAACATGCAAATTTTTTTTTTAAATTCCAGAACATGTATAGGCTGATGACATGGCAACCCAATCAGCATGCAAGGAATCTTCTTATATTTTTTTCTCAATGGGACTGTGACAAGTTTCATTGCAGGATTCGTCATTTTGGTTTATGAAGGAGAAATTTTCCCAATGTCGTCCAAGGTTGAATTTAGGTTCATGATGATTTTTATATGTTGGAAATTATTTTTTAATTATTAAGGTTTGATTGATATATAAATATATATATATATGGTTTAATTATCATATATTATATTATTTTATTATATATATATTAATGTTCATTATTAATTTCAAACTTTATATTACAATTTCCACATGTAATATTGATTAAACCTACAGCTTGAGTGGCATATTGGATTTAATTTTATTTCCAAAGTCCACATATTATGTTTTGACCATAATTCACGTTGAAATATATATATTGGAGGTTGAATATTTTAATGGAGCGCTTTGGTTTAATAATCTTACAAAGTCCGCAAGTAATATGGGAGCATATGTATATGTTGGCGTATTTAGATAATGGGCCAAAAATATCTATTGAGGGGCAAGGTTGGGGTTTGACCTCATGACCTCCCCCGCTCCAATACTTCCTCTCACCAATGAGCTATGTCCTTATTCGTTAAAAAGGAATGAGCCTGAATTTTATTTAAATTGCAGTAGGTCCGATGGCGAAGGAATGGAAGGGGCCAAACCTCCTCCCACATGGTTCTTCCACACAACCACACACTAGCACTCAACCAAAACGTGTTTAGTGTGCGCTTATCCCATTTAATCCAGTTTTAAGAATTAATTAAGCTTAGTTAACAGTTGGCAGAAATTTTGGCGGAATCTTCATATCCGGCGCCACCTCGAGAATTGTTGGATTTAATTGAAAATTCTCCAGATTTAGAGGCAGAATCTAGGGGAAAGCTAAATGAGGCCTATATTGAGCAATTTTTGACCCATTTTGGCTTAGGAATAGTCATTCCTAGCAGATTGGCATGCTATGAATCCATTAGAACAAATTATAGAGGCAATGGAGCAAATATACATGTGTTTATTGGTCACTCGAAAAATTTTGAAGCCCAAGGCCACGAGGAGGGAAGGCCTTGCCCAGATCAAGGGCGTGGCCACCAAGATGGGAGGTTAAGCCTAGATCAGCTGGAAACCAAATTCAGAGATTGAATAGTCATTTTTGGGGTATTTGAGTGTTCTGAAGCCAATGAAATAGTCTTAAAATCCATCGAAGTAATACATGTGCTTGTAAAAAAACATTTGACTCTTAATCCCAAGAGGTCTTGGCTATTTAAAATAGGTATATGGAGATGTAGCCCAGAAGGGGTGAACTCCATTATCATCCATTGTGTTATGTGATTGCTATGAGTTATTTTTCTGCATTTAATTTTTTGTATATGAGTTTTTAAAAGTTAATTAACTCATAATTTAATCATAAAAAACACATGAAACTACACACATAAACCCCTTCACAAGTGGTTAACATGAGACAATTCTAATCACACAATTTTTATATTGATGAGAGAGCTAGCATAGAAACAAATAGTTTTCCCATATTCAGATCAAGTTGGTATTAGAGAAAAATTTTAGCTCATTTTACCCAAGGTTAGTTAGAAAAATTAGCTATTGGTTTTTAAATTTGTGCAAGGAGAATTTAACTGTGAACTTGCAAGTTTATGTGTGAAGAAGAAGATCAAAATTGAGAACTGAATTTCCAAAACACATCAAAGAAGCTTTGTATGCATTGCATGTGTGATGGTAACTTCATTAAGCATGGTTTCTATTCAATCATCCTTAGAAAAACTCTGAGACAAAGAGATTTTGCAGAAGCTCTACATCATGATTGATATGATGCAAGAGAATCATGAAGATAAGAGGGAGAGAATTAAACTTCAAGAGCAGTTGATTGCCATGAAGGAGGAGAAGCAAGAGCTTCTTGAAAAGATGCATGAGATGGAGACTCAACTCCATGATGTCAAGGAAGCCTTAACGGTGTATTTTCTTGAGAAAGACGTATGCAATTCAAGTTTATCTTTAATTTCCTCTCAAAATGAATGTGTAGGTGATTTTTAAAGACACACTAGAGGAATAGGGTCCAAATTATTGCTGAAGATGGGCTATGAAGGTAAAGGATTGGGAAAACATGCACAAGGCATAGTTGAGCCAATTGTTGTTGATAAAAGGCCTAAGTATTTGGGTCTTGGTTATCGAAAACATGATGGAGAAAGCTCTAAAGCCAAGGAGGTACATGAAGGCATTCCAATAAGGAATTTAATTTCATTTTCATTACCTCAAGCTTGTGAAGATTCTTTTTATGAGGAATTAAAAAAATTTACACCCACTTTGCAAGAAGGTGCTCATAAGAATGCAACTGATGAGAATGGCGAACCAAAGGATGTTGAAAGCTCTAAAGTCTTTGAATGCACTGTTATTATTATGAAGAGACCCACTACCTCATAAAATTCCCTCCTCAATAAGGCGACAAATGTCAATGTTCAAGGTATGAATATGCTTTCAATCAAGTTTATTTTGACTATGATAAACACAAAAAATTTTCACATAAGATTTGGATAAAGTTTTCATGTTCCTTTTGTGGTTTGAATAACCATAATGTTTCAAGATGTTGGAAGAACATAGCCATGCACAGGAAAATTTTAAAGCAAATGAAGAAGAAAGTTAAAGTTCCATTGGAAAATCAAACCATGTTGAAAATATGATGCAATTATTTTTCACTCATTTCCATAAGCAAAGTCATATTGTAGACAAGTGTTAGAATTTTTATCGAGCAAGTCATCCATGAAATTTGAAGAAGGTGGAGAAACAGAATGGCAAGAATGGAAAAGAAGATTTCATAATTGATGTGGGTCAAGATGATTCTCTTGATGATGATGTGTAGCTGAAAGAAGTGTCACTGAAATGGTTTGGTAAGAAATGGTTAGATTTCTTATCCAATTAAGGCTTTGGATATATTTTGATGATTGATGTATTCTTTGCCTATTGAATGCATGTTGCATGTTTATGCCAAGAAGATGATTGAAAGTGGAGTATTTTGACTCACTTTATTGCAACAAAATTTTCTTCATTTCAGCTTTAATTACATGTATATATGAATGGGGTTATTGTACTTATGATTGTACTTGTGAGAGAGTTGAAGAATTGTAAACATGCATTAGAGCTTTTGTGTATGAATAGTTGAATTTTGATGATTTCATTGTGCTTGAGCATTCATGAGTAATTGACTTGTGCTGGTCGATTACTTTTTTTAACATGTATGTTATCAACTTGAGATTGTTGATCATTTGTACATGCATGAGTGTCGACTTGTGTTGGTCGATTGTGTGTTACATGCATGTCATATTGATTTGGAAGAGTTGATTTTGTCTCCAATGATGAAAAGGAGATGTTGATGAATTGTTTCATGAAATGTGAAATTAATTTTTTGGGGGAAAAGAATCATAAAATTATTACACATGTTTATTCTTTACTTGAGAGTCAGTCGTTTGAAGAGGGATGTTTTTTTGACTTGTGTTTGGTCGATAATTTTTGACACCAAGATGTAAGAGTACATGACAATGTTCACATGATGTGAAATTTGTTTCTTTAGAGCAAGAGGATATTTCGTCAAGTTATGTTTCTTGCATAATGTGTTTTTTAGATATAGACAACAACCATAAATCTAAATATGTTATGTTTGTGACAAGATGTCAAAAAAAAAAATTTGGAGCCATGTTATACCATTTTATGTGTTGACGCCAACAAGAGAAGGAGATGGTGAATGCATTCTTCCAGATGTGGAATTTGGAACCATGGAGGAAAAAGAATGATCATTTCTTTTCTTGTTATTACTTATGTTGGAACTCATTGATGTAGTTTACTCAGATGGGTTTTATTTGGAAAAATGTTTTCCAAGAAGAACCTTGCATCGAATGCATGTTTGTGCAAAGGAAGAACATGATTCTCAATGGGAAGGAAATGATTTAGTTTTCCAAGCAACGAGGAATCGATTTGGTACAAAAAATTGTTATGTCAGTTAGCAATCAGCTAACATGTGTTGGATTGGGTCAAAAACAAAATGAGAATACTGGTTGAAGAGCCAAGCCATTTACAAGGCAAGGCATGTCATTGGAAAAGTGGTTTTCATCGATATTTTCCAAGTATAATCAAGATTATTTAACTTGGGAAAACATAATATTATTCAGCTCTCATGAGATAACCAGCTTTTGTGGGTCCAAAATCATGGTAGTGGGAAGGAGTGATTGGAATCTAGATCATGGGAACAAATTTGCTCAAAATTGAAAGTTCTTAGAATTTTACCAAACTATAATGAAAGCGACCGACCCATCACTAGGAATCCAACGTAACTCTTTTTGTCAAAAACCGAGTTTGGATTAAGAAGTTATGGTTTGCTGATCATCGTTCAAAATAGGAAATTAAAAAAAAAAATGCAGAACAGGTACAGGCTGATGACATGGTAGCCCAGTCAGCATGCAGGGAAGCTTCTTTAGTTTTTTCGCAATTGGACTGTGACAAGATTCACTGCAGGATTCGCCAGTTTGGTTTGTGAAGGTGAAATTTTCCAATGTCCTCCAAGGTTGAATTTGAGTTCATGATGATTTTTATGCGTTGGAAATTATTTTTTAATTATTAAGGTTGTATATATATATATATATATATATATATATATATATATATCAGTGTTAATTATTTATTTCAAACTGTATATTATAATTTCCACATATAATATTGGTTAAACCTAAATTCTCATTGGCATATTGGATTTAATTTATTTTCAAAGTCCACATATTATGTTTTGACCATAGTTCAGGTTAAAATATAAATAATTGAGATCGAATATTTTAATCGAGAAAATATTTACAAGTCCCAAAGGTTTGGTTTAATAATATTACAAAGTCTGTAAGTAATATGGGAGCATATGTATATGTTGGTGTATCTATATAATGGAAAAAAAATGTGTATTGAGGGGAGAGGTTGGGGTTCGATCTCATGACCTCCCTCGCTCCACTACCACCTTTCACCAATGAGCTATGACCTTATTTCCTGAAAAGGAACACGCCTGTATTTTATTTAAATTGCAGCGGATCCGTTGGCGGAGGAATGGAGGGAGCCAACCCTCCTTGCACATGGTCCTTCCACATGACCACATACTAGCACTCAATCAAAATGTGTTTAGTGTGAACTTATCCCATTTAATCTAGGTTTAAGCATTAATTAATCTCATTTAGCAATTGGCAGAAATTTTGGAAGAATCTGCAAATCTCGTGCCACCTCTAAAATTGTCAGCGCTAACTTGCAGTTCTCCAGATTTAGAGGCAAAATCGAGGGGAAAATTAAATGAGGCCTATCTTGAGCAATATTCGACCACGTTTTGCTCAAGAGTAGTCATTCCTTATAGATTGGGATGCTCTGAATCCATTAGAACAATGTGTAGAGGCAATGGAGCGAATCTACAGGTGTTTTTTGGTCATTTGAAGAATTTTTAAGCCTAGGGCCACAAGGAGGGAAGGCCATGCCCAAATCAACGAAAGACAAAATGGAGTGAACGAACAGTCATTTTTAGATGTATTTGATGTTCTGAATACAATGGTACAATTTTCAGAGGTGTTGGAGCACATATAAAAGTGATTGTGTCACTTTGGAAATTAAACAACCTCGTGGACACCAAGATGGGAGGTTAAGCCTAAATTAGTTGGAAACCAAATTTAGAGATTGAATAGTAATTTTTGTGGTATTTTATTGTTAGGAAGCCAATGGAACAATTTTGAAATGCATTGGAGCATTATATGTGATTGTAAACAAACATTTGACTCCTAACCCCAAGATGGCCTAGCTAGTTAAAGCAGGTCTATAGAGATGTAGCCAGGAGGGGTGAACTCCATTATCATCTATTATGTTATGAAATCATTGTGAGTTATTTTTCGGCATTTCAGTTTTTGTATATGTGTTTTTAAAAGTTAATTAACTCATAATTTGATCATAAAAAACACATGAAACTACACACGTAAACCCCTTCACAAGTGGTTAACATGAGACGATCCTAATCACACATTTTTAATACTGATGAGGGAGCTAACATAGAAATAGCTAGTTTTTACATATTCATATGAAGATTCCCCTTGAAGCATGAAGTTAGGAGCACGCATATAGCCCAAATACATCAGGATTTGTAGGTCTGGAAATGAGTCTCACCTACTTCTTGAGGGAGATTTTTTTTTTGTGAAGATGATTAACTGAAAATACCTTGAGTGAGAACTAAAAAAAAATTGTCCTAAAGAAATACCTATAAAAAAAAAATTATATGAGGCGGGTATATCACATGCTCTGGATGATCAATGTTGCTAAAATATTACAAAAATATAGGAAAATCATGTCAATTCAACATTGAATTGGTTGACATGATGCTGATTATAGAAGGTAATTTATTTCGCACTTAGTGGAATATCTAAAAAATAGGTTGAACTAGGTGCCCCTATGCATCATATAAAAATAATGCTAAATGAGGTGCGATCAGATGCATGGGTCTTCAAATAAATCAGAGAATTGTAATGGTCATAAATTACGATACACCCCTGATGTGGAAACTTATTTTCGTGTCTAAAGTGAGATATATTGGTGAAATCAATTAGAAATGATGGTTTTGACTGTTTCTCATGAGATTATCCCATAAGCATGGGGTTTTGTAACACCCTCTTCACACATCAACCCACGTAACTGGCCAACCGAAGTAAACATGTGAGGAGAGGCTACTAATACGAGATTCAACCTCCTAGATGACCTTGACAAAGTGGAACAAAAAAAAACATGACAAACAAGCCTTACACAACATAAACAACATCCCTAGAATTTAACCCAACCTTCCACACCCCTAACCCTTGATGGAGACAGACTTTTTGACCCTTTTGGACCATATTTGTAGGCATGCCAATGTAAGGTAGAGGTTGGGAGCCTATCGTCCTAGAAACAACATAGCAAGCCAGTGGCCAGGGCCCTATTTGGTCAATCTTGTACCTACAACTCTGGGATTTGTGCCACCTTTTGAGCCCCAGATCCTAGATCACTTTAAAAAATTTCATGAAACTTTAGGAAATGATAAATAACATTTACATGAAGGTACCAAAGAAATCACATCATCAGGAACTCTTTTGAACCCATCCTAGCCATGAAATGAAATTCGTCAAACATGTCACAAACATTGCATCTACAGGTGTAAACAACGTATATAAACATATGGGTCTCATAATTATCTAAAAATCGCTAAGAAGCATTTATCCCTTACATCATAAGCTGCAATAAAATATATTTGACCATAGATACATTTTGCAGTCATTTAGTAAAAACATCGATAGATCGATACATCATCACTGATAAAATAAATGCTTATATCCAACATAATAACAAAACAAATACCATGGATACAAAAATAATATAATCCACGTAATAACCAATGAAATTATACATCAAATACCAAAATAACGAGATTCTCATTAATGAGTGTAAAAACCAACGAGAGATGGGACTTCCACATTCCACCCAACCAAAGATTTGCTAAGCCAAATCTCTCTTGAGCCAATCACACCCGTTCCATATTCCAAGCATGATTATAGGACTCATAACCAACTAGAAAGAACCAAACAAGCATGAATGATATTGGGGTTCTCCACCTACAATGTGAAGAATTTGAGTGCCTCCTAGTCTATTAGGTTTTATCGTAATCTACAATCTGAATCAGGGATCACCAAGCCCTAAACCGAGACATACTTTCCAGGACTTACTGTACATCCCATCCCAGGAATACTAATCCCAACAGAGAGCAATCCACCTCTTGGATTTACTGTGTATCTCTCCATTCACTGACAAGGATTCTAGGCTTACTGAGGCACACAATATTTCTTGACTGCAACTCACTATCTGGCTTAGAGGTTACTATGCCATCTTCTTTACCGTGATTCACAGTCTCATCTAGGGACCACTATGCCATGCATTTTTAATTTCATAGATCCACCCCACTCATCTTCGAATCCATCTGGTAATCCAACTCAACCGAAGCATGTGAAACCCATCTCATCAAATTTTTATGGTAATGGAAAGGGGGGGATGAAAATAATGTCATACCTAGAAAAACCCATGCTAAGACAGAAAAAGCCACATGAAATACCATGCATGTTAGAGCTAACAAGGAAATCACACATTTAAATCGATAGCTACCAAGAATCTTGTTGTATTTTCTTGATTCCTGCTCCTCCTTTCTTGCTTCCTCCTTTCTGCTTTCTTTCCTTTATTGGTCCAATGCCAAAATTCTCCAAGGAACTCTAATTTTCCAAGATTGAGTGAAGAGAGAGAGAGAATAATTATAGAGCTCCAAAACTAAACTAACGAAAGTATGCGAGCTTATCTTCATAAGCCTGTTTATCAATTAGGCCTTTATTTTCTTCATTTTCCATTATTTTCCTTCATTTTCTTCCTCACATGAAACATGTGACCTTTCATCTCCCTTTTCTCATAATTTCCATTATTTTCATAAATAAAATGCCAATTAATGCCTCATGCCATTCCAAAGCCTTTTCCTTTTCCTTTGCCAATATCCTTAGCCATATTAACCAAAATGAACACCCATTAGGATGTTTTTCCCAACATTCAACTTGGAATAAGTGTCCCATCAAATGTGGTTATTATTTTTACATGTAATTTTGAGTAGGTTTGTTATAGAAAACTCCCCCTTGGGGGAACACCTTCCTCGGTGTTAAATGACACCTATAACTAGGAAGACCATTGAAAAAATACATACTTCCCATGGAGCTTTATAACATAGCTCGTTGTAGTATTTACAATCATCATATGCTAAAACATGACAATCATATCGTTTACTGGAGATTTACAACGCAACTCATTATGGTATTTACAATCACAACCACATATACTCATGTACATTTGCTTCAACCAACAAATAACCATACTATCTATGAAGATTTATAAACTAGCTCGATGTATTATTCACAATATGCCGTTATCAATAAACAAAGAAATCCATAGGCTCACACCTCTACCCTCAAGGTAATACTAGGATTCACCTCCTTCCTAGGAAGTCCAGAATCCACTGCCAAAGTCAAAGCTGCATCCAATGTCCACCGCTACAATATTATGCCACTTGTCATCTCAGTGAATAGTTACCAGCTCATTGTTCCAGGTAACACTCCCAGTGTGCATATGATTCCATCTGGAAATTTTAGTGACCAAAAAAAATCCATCCCTGGCATTCCCTTCTCTACTATGCATTCCCTTGGGAAATCTGGTCACCCCTTCCATGCGGTCACTCACCTAGCAAGTTCCACTGGAAACCCCATCCCAGACAGTCCATCCCTTGGAAAAGCTTCCTATAATTAGAATTTTAAACAACCAAGGAATATACATGCCTCAAACCATCAAACCGATCATATCATGCTCATCGAAATCAATGGAGACTATTGTGTACCAATGTCCCAGAATGGACCTTCTCCTAAAGTTCTTTACCAGCATACTGTTTCATGTTTTGATTCCATTTTATGATGCTGCTAATTCTTGCATTCAGTTTTAACCATGTCAAACTGGGAATTAAATGTGTCTCTGTAATAATCACATGATTTCCATTAGATTCAAAATAAATTGAAATAACCTCACATCATACCTCATTAGAAGCTTGTCAATAAGGTACACTTGCAATCCTGTTCACTTCTTGTCATAACAAGTCAACCTAGATATTTGATCAATCATCATGTATAAACATATCACATATGGTTATCTCAAAATGCCACCATCGTAGGTAAAAATAATGAATCACATACATTCATCATAAACCATAATCATAAATCATATGTAACCATCATAAGTCAGAATCATAGATCACATTCATAACAAGACTGAAATAAAATATATATACTTATCCTTCATCGGTCCTTACTTTTTCCTTTGTTATTTTGTACACATACCATATCAGTTGCCACACTCGAAAATCACCCATTACACAATCAAATACACATACACGCAATGCACATCACAACATGTACACCAAATTTCCTCATATAACACCATACAATACACACACCCACACCAACAGATGACACATAAACCTACACACGGTATACAATACCACACAATACATGTGCCTACACCAGCATACAACACATTCACCTACACCCGGTGTAAAATACAACACAAAAGATATACCTATATCTGGTGTATAACACAACACAATACATATACATATATAGAGTACCACATAACGAATGCACATGTCATGATACCATGCCTACACCATGCACATACATAGTACAACATGCCCTCAACACAAAATGTATGACATGCACATGATACCACATGTATACTAGTACCATATGCACAACATGTACACAATACCATCTGTACACAGCACTACCTGCACAATGTGTGCACAACTTCACTGGTATATGGGACCACCTCGACAATGTCTACACAATGGCAAATGTACATGGCACCACCTATACAGTATGTACACAAAACCACATGCACGACATGTACATGACACCACATGTACACATCGCCACATGCATGACATGTAAACAGGACCACCTAAACACAACACCATATGTACAACATGCATACAACACCATATTTACACAACACCACTTGTACCATCCTGCACAGACACCATATTTACAACATGCATACAACACCATATGTACATAGCAGTGCATATACAACATGTACATCATACCATACGCACACAACATCACATATCCAGCATGTGCACAAAACCATATGCACACAACACCTCATATCCAACATGTACATAATACCATCTATACCTAGCACTGGATATGAAATATACACACAACGCCATATACAACACAGGTATACAACATCGTAGGTAAAAAATAGTACATATGTCACATGTACACATCACTATAGGTACAATCACTGAATATACAACATGTGCAACGTATACACAAAAATAGTGTTGTACATCCATAGAACACATACTGACTCCACAAGAAACCTTGCTGCTATTGTGTTTCCACTATCCATGCTAATCCTATCATGTCGCGGATCATTACTTTCACTTCGTTGGTGTACCCCTCAACATTACCCGTCCATAACATAAACATAGGCCTAGTACAACTTAATAATATCAATTCATATCCACATGATAATGACCTCATAGATTTGTTAGCGTTACTCTACCACTTCATTCCTAAGAAGACCAGGAACCTCTTCATTCTATTCACTTGCATAAGTATTCATTCCTTCATAATAATGATCCTTGAAAACCCTTTCATACAGTGACATACGTACATACATACATACATATATATAATCATTAGAATAAACAATCATGACCTTGTCAAGCAACTACATACATACACACATATATACATATAAGCATTTAGCAACAAGCACCAATGATCCATGTCGACCCTATTAGACACAACATACATAAATACATGTACACATATAAAAACATCCACATATTCATGATCATAATGCAATTTCTAGATATTATAAGGTATATGTTAAGAGAACTTCCTTTATTCATCCAAAACATGCACAACATTGAGAAAAACAATTCCCAACATAGCCAAGGCATCTAACACCTTAGATCCATTCACTTTACCTACTATGCCATTGTACATTTACCCAGTGGACTCAACCATTCCAACCAGCTATCATATTCTTACCTCTGATTATGCTTACTCATGCATCAAGCTTCATCTGGGTCTTAAATTACCTTTTGGGTACCACACATCTCTCCCCGATCTCCATTAACTTTCTTGTTTCACCAAACAATCCCTATGACTCTCAAAACATAACAGGCAAGAACAATAAAAAATGAGAAGAAGACCATGAAAACCAAAAATCAATAAAACACCGCAACAAAGTGGCATGATCATGCACTAGACATAAAAAAAACTGAAAATCAAGCACAAACAAATCAAAAATACCAAAATCAAAATACTGGAAACAAAAACCATGATTCAATCCCCATGGTTCCCAAGGAAATATCAACATGGTCCTTCTCCAAGATTTCATGGCAGTCCCATACCATGCAATCCCCTACATCATACTACCATATCCACATAAGTTTCAGTGCATAAATAAAAATTCAACATCCTATTTACCTGACCTTTTTCTACCAATAACGTTGACATGTAACTCAATGCACATGTCATCCATATGTACCAAACATGAAGACAACATATCTGTCAATTCAAAATTGAATTTTACCAAAACTAACAACCATGTAATAATAAAAAATCAGCTGAAATTCATTAGTCATAATACATAATGCTACAACTATCACCTACTTACACTGAAGTATATACCGGATATCTCAGCACATATGTATTAGCACAACCATCTTAGAACAAGATAATTCCTTCATGCAATCTTACAGACACATATACCTATATCATGTAGCTAATCAAGCATTCAACAATAAATAGACGTCATAATAGACACCAACACTCAAACACCAAGTAGATGACATAATCAAACATTCAAGTAAAAAGTAGACGATATAAGCAAGATCATACCTTATTTCATATTAGGGGAGCCTATCTTGTCTGCACAATCAGTCTAGATTAGCACGATATAACTTCACAACATATCAACACAATCATAAATAAGGTCATGATATCCATAATAATATCTAGCTAACATGTTCACACCCTAAACTCATAAATAATTTTCATTCATGCATACAATCACATATGCACAGTTAGTCTAGACATAATACAACACACTATCATAATTAGGTCAAATGATGCCTGAATGTGATAACCCTAACCATTAAGTCACTAGCATGTAAGAAAAAAAAGTTAACCCATAACATGCTCATCAACAACATATCAGTCAGCTAACATAAAAAAACAATAGCAATGCATAACACCACATGTTTTTATCATTCTTGATTATCCGATAAATGTACATTTAACCACAATAATAAACTAGCATCTATAATGTATGTAACCATAACATGAATAGAATGGAAGGAATACTCATAACCATAATGCATTTGACTACATTGATAGACTAACACTTATCGTATATGTAACCATAATAATAATAATAATAATAATAATAATAATAGAATGCCAAACATATAAGTAACCCTAATGCTTATAACAACCATGAATCACATACCTACATGCCAATCACAAAAACTTGTATGACGATATTCTCTGACCCCAAAGCTCATTGTTGCAACTTTACTTTAATGATCTGCATCTCCGAAGCCATCTCAACCAACACATTATCATCATAACATACCAATATCATCATGATGACCTAATTGCATACAATGGCCTTATACATAGCAACCTTCACCAAACCAATGCAAACTTGACCATATGCACCCAGTTGACATGTATAATCAATCATGAATGACCAAGGTGTGTCCCACATATAGCATCACTTAAGCAAGCATACATGAAAAACACACAAGCATGACCAATATATAGCCTAGAATAGAAAAGTAAGAAATTCATGTACAATATGTAACAATATGTAAGAAAGTGTGCACAAACAATACATAAGAAACAACAACACATAACGAGTCATGCACTCACAACAACACCATCATCCCTTCCATAGTGAAACCAATACCACCATGGCCAACAAAAAAGAGATGAAACATGAAAATATAGTACTAAACACATATGCAACCAACATAAATGCATGACCAACACACTTCCCATGCAATCCGAGGGTTGATCCATGCTCTGATACCACTATGTAACACCTTCTTCCCACATCTACCTAAGTAACCTGCCAGATAGGGTAAACATCTTGCGAAAGGCTACTAATATGAGATTAAACATCCTATATGACATTGAGGAAGTGTAACTCATGGAAACATGACAAATAAACCTTACAAGGCATCAACAACATCCCCATAAGGTAGCCCAACCTTATAGACCCTTGACACTTGAAGGAGACTGAATTTTGACCCTTTTGGACCATAGTCACAGGAATTCCAAGGCAAGGTAGCAGCTAGGAGCCTATATCCGCAGGAAAAAAAAAACAAGCCCATGGTCAAGGCCTCATTTGGTCAGCTCTATGCCTGCAACTCTGAGATTTTCTCTGCATTTTCAACCCCAAAGTCCCGATCACTAACCAAAAGTTCAAGAAACTTTAGGAGATGATGAATACCATTAAAAAAAAGTTACGAAAGTAATCATATCATCAAAAAATCATCTGGACCCCTCCTAAACATGACATAAATTTCATCAAACACGTCACAAACATTTCATCTACAGGTGTAAACATTACTTTTAAACATAGGGGTCTCATACTTATCTAAGGATCGCTAAGAAGAATTTCTCCCTTACACCATAAGCCACAATAAAATCTATTTGACCATAGATACATTGTGCATTAATTTACAAGTAAAAAAATGGATAGAGCCATACATCATCATTGATAGAATACATTTTTTGCAACCAGCAAAATAAAAACAGAAATGCCATGGATAAAACAACAATACAATCCACATAATAACCAGTGAAATTATACATAAGATACCAAAGGAATGAGCTTCTCATTAATGAGTGTAAAAACCAACCAGAGGTGGGACTTCCATGTTCCACTCGACCATATATTAGCTAAGCCAAATATATCTTCATCCAATCACCCCCATGCCATATCCCAAGTATCAATGTGGGACTCATAACCAACCAAAAGAAACCAAACAAGCATGAATGATATCGGCGTTCTTCGCCTATATAGTGAGGAATTTGAGTGCCTCCTAGTCTCTCAAGATTTACCGTAATCCAAATTCCAAATGAGTGGTCATGGGGCCCTAAAATAACACATAATCTTCGGGATTTACCATACATCCTATCCCAGGACTACTAGGTCCAAAGGAGATTAATCCATCTCTTGGATTTACCGTATATCCCGACATTCACCGGCAAGGATTCCTAGGCCCACTGAGTCAAACAATTTGGATTTAATGCAACCGACAGTCTGGCTCAGGGGTTCCTAGGCCAAGGATGACTAGGCCATGTTTTTGTCATTTTGGAGATCCACGCCACCAAACTTCGAATGCATCGGGCATTCCAACTCAACCAAAGCATGAGAAACCCATCTCATCAATGCTATACAAAAATGGAAAGGCTACGATGAAAATACTGTAATACCTAGAGAAACGCATTCCAATATAAAAAATAACAACATGCAATACCATGCGTGTTAGATCTAGCAAGGAAATCACACATTTAAATCGAAACCTACCAAGAATATTGTTGTAGCTTCTTGATTCCTACTCCTCCTTGCTTGCTCCCTCCTTCTTCACACTTTCTTTCCTTTCTTGGTCTAGTGCAAAAATTATCCAAGAAACTCTGAGTGTCCAAGAGTCAGAGAGAGAGAGAGAATAATAAGATAGCTCTAAAACTAAATTGAAAAAAGTATGTGAACTGATCTTAAGAAAACTAGTTATCAATGAGGCCTCTATTTTCTTAATTTTCCATTATTTTCCTTCATTTTCCTCCTAACATGCGACTTGTGACCTTTCATCTCCATTTTCTCCTAATTTCCATTTTTTTCATAAAAAAAATTCCAATTAATGTCTCATGCCTTTCAAAATCCTCTGCCTTTTCCTTTTCCATTTCCTTAGCGATATTAACCGAAATGAACACCCACTAGCATGTTTTGGCCAACATTCAGCTTGGAATAAGTTTCCCATCAACTGTGGTTATTATTTTTACATGGATTTTTGACCAAGGATGTTACAGGTACTACTTTATTTCTGGAAGATTAATGTTGATGTTGACATAAAAGAAGTGTGAACCATTTGAAAATTGATTCTAGGAAATCCATATGAAGTTGAGGATGTTGTTGTAACATAATGGGAAAAGGCATGATAATGAAAGTTAAGAGTATATGAGGGATACTGGGAAACTTCCCAAGGATGGAGCTATAATGTATGTGGTGGCATTAAAAAACAAGAGTGATAAGGTGTTAGCCCCTAACGTTGGCATGAAGTCGAAGGGATATGAATGCATATTCTAACTATCATTGTGGATAAGTGAACCATATGGTGATCAATGATGTTGGTGTGAGATAGTGAAATGTAAGCTGAAAAAAAGGGCGACTAGGGACTGTCGCCAAGTAATCGACACAAAAAGATGAGTGAGAATCATTTACCAAAATATCCTTCTACACTTTCCAAAAGAATTTAAAAGTTTTTTTTTTATGTACAAACACCAGGACAAGTGCCCTAAGAGTATGGAGGTCTACATAATGATGTAGGTGGGTATCTACAGAGGGTGGGGGGGCGCATTGGTTGGTTTTCATGTGAATTTTTTGAAATGAAGGTGATAACACAAATGTTTTAATGTAATTTGGATGGATGGTAGGCCAAGTGTGGAATACGATGGTGCATTCATCATGTTCGAAAAATAATGTCAGCCTAAGAGGGGGACAATAAGCAGGAAAGGCAAGAAGAGATATGAGGCTTTTCTTAAAGATTTGCAAATGATATGGTTCCTAGGCAAAAGAAAGTAGTCATGGATACTAATAGTCTTAGGCGAACTTAAAACAGGGGTAATCCATGCGGGTGAAGGTCCATCAATCCATGTGAAAATTTACCGTGCACATGTGGAGGGTGATGAAAAACATGGATGACATGGTGGACCTTATGGTTAATTTCAAGTAAATGATGTAAGGATATACATAGTTTATGAGGAAACCTATCATGATTAGTGAAAATTTATAACTTAACTATCTATAGGTATACTAGGCGATTGTGTTCACTATGGAAGTTGGCAATAACCTAGAACTTAAAAGAAATATCCCAAGCGAAATAATATTTATATAAAAATAGGTATACTGGAAATACTAAAAAATGTATATCCAAAAATGCAGAAAGAGACACCTCGTGGGTACTTTGAATGTGAAATGGGATTTAAAATTTAAAATTTTGATAAATTGAAAGAGGTGTACCGTGGTGTAAATGAATATTTCCTAATATTAACGCCACTAACACTTTTTCAAAATGAGCTTATGTGCTCCCATATGGGCCTCTGGAAGAATGAAAAAAATTGTGAATATAAGAGAATTTGACCCACATTTCCACCTCATTTGTACTTGACAACAAAATGATTGGTGTGGAGTCTAGGAATCATTTCTACCATTTTGGTGAGTCGGAGTATCCTTTCTTCGACCGAGGAGAGCCAGGTGAGACATCATAATATCCACTTTGTCAATGAAATATTTATAGTGTAGGTAATCTGGATAGGGTGGCTTGAATGTTAATGTTTAGGAAAAACTACCAAACCATTACAAGTGATTGGTTCAAAATCGTGTGAGAGCCTATGAGTAAGGGAGAAACAACAAAGATGATATTGCAGAAAAAATGATACAGAAAACATAATTTATACCCCCTTCGAGGGAGTGTCATGAGATATGGTTAAAAAACCGCGATATGGTCATGGCTGCATGATACATAGACTAAAGGTCCCTTAGGTATATTAATGCAACATGCCAAATGCCTGTAAGACTGTTTGAAAATAAGTTGTGTTGGTCATCGGATTTTGGAAATTTGATGATATGGCCTCATTTTTTATTTTTTACTTCTCTTACAGACCTCATGAAAGCCCTACCTACTATATGGTGTTGTGATGAGTGAGATATTGGTAGGATATTCGAGATGCGACTGCTTTTGATGCCCTATTGAAGGTTACATTGATTGACTAGGGGCTGATGAAATTCATTTAGAACCCTATTTTTAGATCACAAAAGGACAACCTGTGATTTTTTATTGTTATATGGCAACTATATTGACAGGTATTTGATATATGTTGGATTGAATTCCCATTCACAATAGAGATTTTTCATGCAGAGTGCCTATACTCGCTAACTAGGCTACACCATTTTACAGAGTTGATCCTTTTTATGGAGGCAATTTCAAGATTGAGTCTATTATGGACTTGGATGCATGAGCAATGGCGAGATAATATTCTGCACTTGTCTACTACTACTCCATGCCTTACCAAAAGGGTGCAACTAGAAATTTTGAATTCAGTGCGCGCTGGTACATTCTTTTATTGGCCTAGTTTAGTGCACTTACGGATGACAATGAAACTTGTTCAAGTGGTGCAATGAGAGATATTGTATTCTAATATGGGAACACACTTTGTAGCATTTTATATGAGTAGGTGATTATGTTGTGCCCAGTGATATGCCGAGACCCTACTCCACCGAGGGATTTGCGGATTAGACAGTGGGCTCTAATGATGCCTCAAGGTGGTGGTGGAGAGGTGGGTTGGTATTTGATCAACACACCCAAGGGTTTTTTTATGTCCAAGCCTAAGTTTATTTTTGAGTTACTGTAAGTGGGAATGGACTTCAGGGGTAACCCTGACCTGAGGTTTCCCCCAAGCTATGCTTAAGGACTTGCAGGTATGTGAGTACATCTATCTATCTACATTTAAAATTTTCACTTACATGTTACTTATTATATACCTTGTACTGACACCCGATATGTTTTTTTTTGTAGATACGGGTCTGCATGCATGCCCCTAGGATGGATTGGCTAGTGTTGACAGTTCTTAGAAACAACATCTAGAGGGGTATTTGTGGCTAGGTAGTGACAACCACAATAGGGGGTCATACAGAAATGACCAATGAAACAAGTGTGACTGAAGATAGGTCCCCCCCAAGAGATGAGAGAGTTAGTAGAGGCTGTGGGACCTTGTGGTGGTTGTCAAGAAGAGGGAGTTATACATGATTCAGAAGTTGATTGAAATTTTGATTGGGGTTCTTGAGGCCAGATTGGAAATTCTTGGTGAGGATGTCATTTAGAGGATGATGACACCATAAACGAAGTGCAACCCATTTATTCAGTGAGTGGAAATTGCAACAACCATGATGCAACCTATTTTGGGTTCATGGAAGGGGGAGGCATGAGGTCCTCTAGCAGGTGGTGCAAGGGGCAATGAGCCCCAACCTTATATGTCCCCTTTTTGTACCACGAGAAGCACCCATTATGGGGATTATCCCCTCTTTTGGGTAGATGATTCATTTTTTCTGGCGATGGCTAGATGATGTATATAGACTTTAGTTTTTTATAAATATATATATTATGACTCTTATCATGATCCTTTACTAATGATGGATGTATACATATGATGTATTTTCAGTTATTGGTGAGATGGTTCATTTCATTATGATTTATCTATCTCAATGATGACTAGTATGTAGATTAATGCTTTCCAATCTAGTATTTGATTAGTTATGTGGTCAACAACATGATTTTGACTTATTGGTATATGTGAAAATTAGATATGATGAAAACCACATGCTATTTATTGTGCATGCGGGTACCTCCAAAAAATAAAAGGTTCATGAATTTTGCAGGCTTTATTCAACTGCGATAAGACATGCTCAAAATCAAGGAACACATAAAAATGGCAAATACGGAATTGAGAGGAATTGAATAGAAATTGTATAAAGGCATCATACTCATCTTGAATATTAGTGGTTGACCCAATACATACGATATTTTGATAGATAATCTTTTGATCATGAGAGTATATGGCCCAGGATGCTGCAACAAGATTTTGTGATCATCGATAAGCATAATTTGAAAACCCATGGTGGTAAGCTAATGGGTGATTGATATACGACAAAGGTTGAGAATATAATTTAATGTACATAAATGTAGAGGTGATAATAAATATAAATCAGGGTACATATTTACATCATAAGGCCAAACTTATGGTTAGGGATGGAATTTTTTGAGGTAGATCTATTGATAGGATCTTTGAGATAGGTCGCATTAAGCTTTGTTAAGGTGTAGGAACATTTCCAAAGGAAATATTTAATAATGTAGGATACTTTCCATGAGGTTTCAAAATTTCTCGGTCACACTACCTTGTTGGGGATTTCATACCAGAGTACAAAATCCCCCCCATTGAATGATAAAGGGGTGACACGATGATCAAATGAAGCTTTATTTCAAATTTTTTTGGCTTTATTATGGCAGAGATATTCTCATTGACTTTTATCAATATGTTTCAGTTGGACAAGCCTTTTCTCTAATGTCGAATATTATAGTAGAAGCTTGATGGGAGAATTTATGGTAAGGGTATTGCACTCAAAAGGGAGTAAAACCTGGACCCCATAAACTAGGTGAAAGGGAGAATACCCCTTAGATTTTTTGACTTAGGTATGGTATCCCCACAAGGAAGAGAAAAGAATGTGATTCCAATTCATTTTGTGTTTTTTTTTCCATACGCTGCAACATTGTTTTGAGGACCTTCTCCTCAACTTACACCTGACCATTGGGCTTGGGTAGTATGGGGAAGAAAACTCATGGGTAGAAACAAGGGGTTGAAATAATTGTTGGAAAATTTCATCCTTGAAATGTTTTCAATGGTCCGAGACTAGTTCTTTGGGAATTATGAATAGCATGATGTCATCGTTGAAGAAACAAAATGGTTGGTATCAAAAATGTTATTAAATGTAGAATAGTTTTATCCCATAGTAGTTGATGATGACTACGATGTAACTTTGGCCATTCTATGCTGGCGAATTTAAAATCATGAATTCAATATCCCACTTAGAAAAGGGGCCTATGGAAATGATAGGGTGTAATGGATTTGGAGGTTCTTAGGATTTGTGGGCATATTTTTTGTAGCATTCAGATCATTTAACTGCCTCAACGTAGTCATGGAAGATGGTTGGAAAAAAATAACCAATGCAGAGGATATTTTAGGTAGAGGCCATCCTCGAGAGGTGGCCATTGAAGGCTCCACTACGGAAATCATTTAAGACATTCTCAGCTTTGATAAGTGCAAGGCACCAACGTAGAACTGTGTCCATGTAGCAGTGATAGATAATGTATTCTCTGAGGAGATATCACGGTGCTTGATGTTGAATGCACGTTATATCATCTCTTGTGAGATGAATGTTTAAATTTTGAGTTCATACGTAAAGGAGAATGTCACTGTACCAGGCGTCGTCTATGGATATGATGACTAGGTATTCATCGGGTAAATAATTGTTGACACGGGACCCTTGGGATTCTTAGGGGAGATTTGTAACAAATTCTGCAAGTATGAGAGATTTATTTCTTTTTGGGGAGGAAAATAGGAGATCAAATTCTTACAAAGTAGTGATCCATCGGGTGTATTTTTGGTTCATCATATGAAATGTAAACAAGTATCACATGGGGTTGAAACTAGTTCTGATGGTTATGGAATGAAGAATGATGTAGTGTCAAATGTTTTGTGCAGAGTGTATGAGGGATAAGGTTGTTTTATTTTCTAGCTCATAATTGAAAGTAGGTCGCAAGAGGTTTAAACTGATGTAATGTATGGATTTATATCTACTATGAGTGATTCCTTTTAATAACAATCCCGTAATCGCTACTTCTGATGACGAGAGGTATAGGGTGTATTCCTTCTTGTGGTTAGGATTTCTTATTAATGGTGAGCATGAGAGTGTGTCTTTTAAAGCCTCATATGACTATATAGCTTACTCATCCTAGTGGGAGAAGTAAATAAAATCATTCACACATGTGTCGTAATCAGGAATGAACGGGTGTATGAAATTGGCCTTACCTTGTAAGCTTTGTAAGTACTTCAAAGTCTTAGATGGTGGGACTTCATGAGTGCCTTGGACATTCAGTGGGTTGAATCTAGTACCATACTAGTAGAATATGAATCTAAACAAACTTCATGTATTTAAACAAAAAAAAACACTTAAGAGAGTTTATGCATAAGCTATAATATCGACAACACTGAAATACAAGGTGAGTATCGTCTAGATGATATTATTGTTTCTGCAAGTGGACTGTGAGGTCATGAAAATAGATGAGGATAATATGAGCCAAATCATTAAAGGTTAAATTCATGGCCCATTGAAAAGTGGCTCCAACATTTTTAAGGCAAAAAGGCATATCACATTAGGATAAAGTACCCCATTAGGTGGTGAATGTTGTTTTGTAGTGATTTGTATGGTGTATCTAAATATAATTATATATTGAGAAGTCATCCATCAAGGACAATGTTTTGTTTCTTGCACAAGCATCAATGACTTAGTCAAACAAGTGAGTGGGATAATTATCCTTTAGGAAGGATTTTTTTAAATCTTAGAAGTCCGTACAAACCTGTATAGTTCCCTATTTTTTTATTACGGGTACAAGGTTAGAAATGCAAGAGGTGTAGGAAATAAGGTAAATGAAACTAGAGTTATGCAGCATATTAATTTCCTTTTCCTTGGATAGATTGAGATGAAACTCCTTTTACCTAACAGGTTAGGCATCAGGCCATGTGTCATTGAGGTGCTCTGCAATGGTAGGGCTAATGCTACGAATTTCCAAATATGAAAAGAAAAAAATGTCCCTAAACTCCTAGAATAGGTATTTGTATGAGGAAACTTCTTTTGGACAACAAGATACCCCCAAAAAGAGACATACTTAGGTTCATAGTGGTTTTTATAGTGATTTTGTATGGCCTTAAGAGTAAAAATGGGTAAGGAAAGGAAAGGAGAATGGATGCAAAAATTCACCAATTCCACATCCTAGCACTGGTCCGCCTTGCTTCTATCATGCACTTATTGTTTGGGTGGTTGAGATTACATAGGGAGACCCAATGGCATCATTTTTTTATGGTTCATTTGGATAGGGTTGTACACCCTCAATCCATTTTCATTTATGCATTTTGGTTTCTCCCACCAGCACCCTACTCTGAAAATGACAAGTTTTTTTTTCCTTTGGCCATGGGTTTTTTCGCCCAATTATTATGTTTTCCATATTGTTATCCTAACTACTTAATATATTTCAAGGATGCGACTTGGATGTCAATCTAGAGTGAAGTACCAAGTAGTGACGACTTCATTGGATTTTTAACTCCTCTCCTAAATATCAATTATATGCTACATATCTTACTTTGGTCTAATTTTCTCCATGGTATTCTTATACATGTTTTAGTTCTTAGTGTTAGGGTATGAAAGACAATAATTGATTTAGGGTTTAATTTCTTCAGAATATTTGTTCTTGACCTTTCTCCATTGAATTATTGTCTAAGATTATATTAGAATCTAATATTGGTTGAATGAGAATGACCACCTCACGTTCCACATCAAGTAAATGGTTGGAGTACATATATGTTCTCTTTTTTTAGCTCATGATTCTGATAACATTTTTCTCCTCACTGTGACTAACCCTTACTTTATGGTTAGCATTTGAATTCATAATGGTGGAGATAATAGACTCTTGATGACAATTTTCCTATCCCTTAAAGGTAAATCTTAATTCCTACTATTGTATGAACTTAAAATAATTCAAGATGATTAGTTTATGTCCTTCATTGGTATTTTTCACTTATGTGAGATCCTTTGATTAGAATCCTATAGAGGGTTTTAGTTTAATCCCTTCTCATGAACTTTTGATGAGACAAAGTTATAATATCTTGCATTACTACTCAAACCTTATCATCCAACTCTAATTCAAAAATTCTAGGTCTTATTCAATAAGGTTTCTTGCATTTCTTTAACATTTATACTCTATTTTAAGATACTATCATTTTCAAAGCTATATCTAACCAAGTTCCTGTATTTATTTTCTAGGTGAGATATGACTCCCCTCTCAAACTTCTAAGTAATTAATCATGCCACCATTTCTCTACGGTTGATCTAACTTGTTAGTGAGGGTTCATATTTAGTATGTTACCCACCTCTTATGTTAATTAGGTTTGTGTTTCTTTTGTCGCTACACATGCATCCCATCTCTAAAGTCTTGGCTCATTCTGGCCCTTCTACAATTTCTCTTTCTTTCCAAGTAAGATATCCTACTTATTACTTGGAAATTTCCCCCTTCACATGTTTGATGTGTGAAGAATACATGGGTGGCTTGTGTGTGATAAATATGGTCACTTCCTCCTTCCCTCTTTAGGGATTCTTGTTGCTCTTATTTATGGGTAGACTTGTGGATACCCGATTTCACTTGGACTTATGTTATTATACCCACTATGGTAATTTTAATTAATTAGTTAGATTTCAATCACTACTCACTCATTTACTTATATATAAACAATCTATAGTCTATTAGAACATACTGAAATATTTATTATACTTTTGGCTATGTTTTATTAGATTTTACCATGAAATTCTCAATATGGTTTTCTTGCTTCTAAGTTTCGAGGTTAAAGTCTCTACTATAGAGAAATCTGAGAGAAAATGTTATTATTAATTATTATTATTATTCTGGGTTTTTCTGCCCCTAGTAGTTTCTCATTTACCTATGTGTACATGTGACGGATTTTCTGTATCAATTTTATTAATTGTGTTTTTTAGGCGCTAGCTCTAGATCACTAGGCTAAAAAACATTTGTTAGTAATGGAATATTATTTACCCTTTTCGGAAGTTCATACGTACTCAATTTTTCTTCCAAGGCCTATAATTCTACCATGGACATATATTGCATAGATTTTTTAGGGTGGTAGCATTCGTACACTATCTTCCTTTAGTAATTTAAATACCTGAAATATTTATGAATTTTATTTGCATGTTGATATTTTAGTAACAATAAATATATTATTGGACATAAGAACATATATTATTTCGTGTCACAAGAAATTTTTTAATGTGTTGGTTTCATTTAATAAGTTCCTTATAAGTTTTTCTTAAGTTGTATAATAAACAATATTAAAATATAAGGGTTAGTCATATTTTGTTCTATTCCAGGTTTCCTTTACTTCCTTTACTTTGTGCTCATTAGAATCAATTAATATTTTTATTTTATTTCTCACATACATACTTCCTTCAGAAGGCTAACAAAAAATCCTATAGACCATGTAGAGGTTATATCATAATCAACCTAAATGTTAGGCACTAGTTAGTTTTTATGCGAAGGCTCTGATTAGCCCAAACTTTATTAGTTGTTTTTTATGACACACACAAATATATATATATATATATATATATATATATATATATATATATACATATATATGTCAATCATTTTAACGATAGTTAGGATTCTATAGAATTCCTAAAGGAGATCATAAAAAACTCTACTACAATGTACAAATAATAGTATTTCATAGTATGATCTAATATGCTTTTCTAAGTGGTGGGGGGGGGGGGGGGGGGAATATGTATTTTATACATCGATCTCCTGAAAATGGATAACATATATAATTTTTTGGTTAATAATATTCCATACTACTAGTAGCAATTGGTTAGTATGCAATTTTCTTATTCATTGTATTACAACCAAGTTCCACTTACATAATAGTCATATATAACTAGGAACAACTAACATCTGAACATTTAACTATACTTTCCATACACAAGAAAACATGCATCAGTAGAAATTACTGTTTTTTCTGTGTTATATTCTCTCCGTGACTAGTCGCACACATGAGCGGTTCATAGAGGGGGTAAAATCTACCTATGTTTGTTGCAGGGGACACAACAGGAGGGTCATAAGGGACCGGTAGCCCCCCCTATTGGGGGGTTTAAACGGGGTGGTAGAGCCCCTGCATGGGGTACGGGGAAGCACCCTGTGATTTTTTTTTTATATGTGGACCCAAGGATTGAGGTAGGACCTAAATATGGTCGAAAGAACTACCCATGGTTTTTGGCATGGGTTTCTCACAAGGTTTGTTGAATGATGGTTTTATACCCATGGTATTTTGTAGATCTGGCTAAGGGAACTACGGTTATGTTCTAATCCATGGTTAATGAATTGGGTTTTATGAATACTTTGACGTGTATATATATGTATTGTAACATTGAAAGGAATATAATGAAAAATAAATCTGGTAGTCCCATTTTTGGGATCCAGGGAAAAATATCTATGGATATTTGTTTTATGATCTAGCCATTATTTATTTATTTATTTTAAGAATTCGTTTGCAAGTAATTTATGTACAGGGTTAAAACCTACATTTGGTATTAGAGTTGTTTCAGCTTCAGGAGGATGCCTTTGCAACTTAGGGTTTTTTCTCAGGCATATGGTAGACCCTGTTTAGTGGGAGATATGTAGGATCGATTCTTGTAGTAAAAGAAGATGGCGAGCAGTGGAAATATAGAGATCGAGAAATTTAATGACTAGAGTTTTGAGTTGCATAAGATAAATATCAAGGATATGTTGGTGAATAAATATTACTGGAGCACGATGGATCCAACTATTAAACCAACGAAAATGTCTGCAACATACTAAGTGGAGTTGTATCAGAAGGAAAAGAGAACAATACGCTTGTATATCTCAGATTCACTAGTGTTGAATGTATCATGGGGAGCTATTGTGAAGAATTTTTTGGACAAGTTAGGGACTTTGTACCAATCTAGGTCTTTAGTGAACAAACTATTCATATGGAAAAAGATATATAACATGAGGATGAAGGATGGAAAATTGATCACAGAGCATCTGAACGCATTTAATATTGTGTTAAACCAATTTTTATCTGTTGATATTAAAATTTTAGGTGAAGATAAGTGCATAATTTTGTTGTGTTCTCTACCAAATTTATGGGATAATATGGTTGTTGCAATATGTAGCAATACAACTACCTTGAATTTTGATGAAATAGTCTCATACTTGTTGTCAGAGGAGATGAGACGGAAAAATATGGAGAGCCATAATGGAGATGCCTTGTCTGTACAAGGATGGTCCCAGAAAAGAAACAAAAATAATTCCTCTAATGGTAGATCTAAATCTAGAGGGAGATCTAAATCTCCAACAACACCTTTAAAGGTGTGCTAAAAATTTCAAAATGAAGGGCACTAAAAAAGAAAATGTAGATCTAAAGATCCTGAGAAAGGAAATCGATCAAATGACGCTCCTTATACAGAGACTAAAACCACCTCAGATGAAGGTGGGGATGTGTAGTTGGATTCTTCTTCAAGTACACATCTATATCATGAGGCATGGTTAATTCACTATAGTTTCACGTCACTCCCCATAGGGAGTGGTTCTGCTAGTATGATAAATATGATGGTGGTGATGTGTTCTTAGGGGATGACAGGAAGGCCAGAATCATCAGACATGTAAAAGTAAAGTGAAAGTTTCAAGGTGGAAGTATTAGAACACTTGTTGGTGTTTTAAATATTCCTACATTGGCCATAAATCTGATTTTTGTAAGAAATATGGACGATGCAGGTGTAAAAACATTGTTTGAGAAGGATACCTACAAGATGGTTCTTGGAGCACTGGTATTGATGGAGGGAGTTCAGACTAGAACTTTGTACAAGATTCTAGGTAGAATTGTTATTGATGGGTACAACAATTATGTGGTTCTTGTAAGTGGAGTAGAAAACCTATTGGTCTCTTGGGAAAAAACCATGTTATGGCATCAAAGGCTTGGACATATTCGAGAGAATGTCCTTCAAACACTTTATGATAATGGTATGGTAGAAAGTGTTCCTAATTTCTCTCTAGATTTTTATTTATGTGAACATTGTGTATATGGGAAGAGTAATCAGGTGAGTTTCCCCTCTGATGCTAAGTGGGCGAAAGTGATATTAGAGCTTGTGTAGAGTGATGTGTTTAGACCTGTGTCAGCTCCATAGATGGGTAATTTTGTGTAGTATGTATCATTTATATATGAATTATGAAGTAATACATGGATGTATTTCCTCGGGAAGAAATATGAAGTCTTTGACAGGTTTAAAGAATTTAAGGCTCTGGTGGAAAACCAAATAGAAAAGAAGATAAAGGTTTTGAGGACACATACTGGTGGGAAATTTTCAATGAAGGAATTTGAAGGGTTCTCTAAGAAATTTGGTATATCACGACATAATACTACTCCATACACACCTCAAAAAAATGGAGTTTTATAAAGAACGAAAGATATGTTGATGGAAAAGGAAAGAAACATGCATAGTGGTATTGGGTTAGGACATGAATTATGGACACAGGTGGTGGAGACTTCATGCTACTTGTTTAATAGATCACCTTCATCAAGGTTGGAGGATAGGACTCCACATGAGGTATGGACTTGTAAGAAACCCTCTCTTTCACATCTGACGATATTTGGTTGTGAAGCATATGTACGTATTACAAAGGATAAAATAGAAAATTTAGATAGTAAATATGAAATGTGAATCTTTATTGAGTATAAGGATGGTTAAAAATATTATAATATTTTGAACCCAAATGATGAGCTTCAGTATTGCAACAAGAATTATGCAACTATCGAGGCTACCAACTTTAATTATCAACCCGGGGTTTGTACAAACTTAACAGGTATCGACACTATGTGTAGAGCATACAATGTGTAATTATTTGGTTGATATAATGTAATGGAGTGAATTTTATGAAATCAAAGCCTAAACTAATTTCATAAATGGAAGTGTTTCTTTGATAATGAATTAATCCTAGGAAAAAGCAACAATTTCTAATTGAAATCCTAAGAGCATGAACTCAAATAAAAAGACATAATATAATTTGTGAAAAGGAATTTCCTAAGTGGTGTTTATTCTTCCTCAATAATTTATGTATATCCTATGGGTGATGATTCAAGACTAAGAGACAAAAACCAACCTTTGGGAGAAAATCTTGTCAAGTTTACACATGCTGCAAGAGTGCTACAAGAAACTCTGTTTTTGCTACAAGCAATATGTTTTGGAAATAAATTACCGAATGACTAAGTAAATCAAATGAAAATGGGACTGGAATATTTTTTTATTAAGTATGATTTCTTAGGTCTCCATTGCAAGTGGAATAACTCCAAAGTACCTTTGTTCACATGTTCTAAAAAATAACAAAAAACTACTACTCTAAAATCTGGAAATTCAAGAACTAGTGAGCTAGTTAATCTATCAAATTCCTAACCTAATCAAGTGAAAATGAAATGGGAAATTTTTTTTTATAAAATATAAAAGTATTATGACCTAATTCAAGTGGAATCAAGTCAAAAGGATCTCCTTAACCCCTTCTAAAAAAATAACAAAAATTTACTACATTTCGCTACAAGGACTTTCCAGAAATCTTATATTCGCGAACTAGTAACCCAATCCAAGTAGCTTAATAATTAAGATGACCTTCAAAAGATATTATAAGGATGAATAATACTATTTAACCTGTAAAAAACCTGCAAAAGAACTCACTAAGATCATTTACGTCAATCCTACATCATGAAAAGGAACAATACTAAATACAAAAATATGCAAAACAGAAATAAGAGATGTACGTGAATAAGAAGTAAAAAGAACATAAATAAATTGTGTAAGAGGGATATAAGGCTCCTGGGATGGTGAATCCAAAGGAGGAATCACAACCAAGCTTTAGACGCTAAAAATGACACCAATATTCATTATTGAATCAGTCCAAGTACATCCCTGCAAAAAAAGAAAGTGGAGTTTCCAGAAAACAAGTTCTCTCCACAATAAGAATAAAAAGGAGATGCCCCTAGAGGAAAATTCGAATTGGTACTTATAAAAAATTATGAGGGAAAATTCCCCTTGAAAGGAGGAATATTTCCCCTCCAAAATCCCTCAAATAGTTGATCTAGTTCCCAACACTAGGAGTTTGCATTAAATGACAGGAAGACATTCCTATAATTTCTCAATGATTGGAGTTCCAGAATCTCTCCATAATTTCTCAATAATTTATTGATATTTTGTTCATTTATTTTCCAATCTTGATCCTCCAATAGTAGGGAGCAATTCCATAAATTATCTCCTTCTCCAAATCTTCATAGTCTACCCAATATTCTCACATTATTCTAAAAAAATAAATAATATTCGGCACAAATATTAGATTATCTTTAAACCTTCCTAAGAACATATTAAAGCATAAAAAAAATTTATTGATTATAGAAGGAGATATTTAATATACCTTTTATGTGCCTAATAAAGGTTAGATGGTCCTTAATTTATGTCTAATTTAGAGGCACATCACGAGAAACAAGGAAGGTTGTGTATATATGAGACGTGGTGTTTAGAGAGGTGAAATATGTTATTAAACATCAAGTCATACAAAATGAACCTAAGAATATAGATTTTTAGCTAAAGGGGGAAGAATCATATTCTACAACAGAACAAGAATCAAAAGAGGAAGGGCCAGAAACTCCAGTTTCGAGAAGATTAATTCGAGAGTAAAGACAGCCAAAAAGGTATAGTCCATATTCTTTCTGTTCCAATTTTTCTTTATCTATTACTGATGATGATCCTAGAACTATTAGGGATGCAATAAATTTAGAAGATGGAAAACTCTGGAAAAAGGCCAAGCTTAATGAAATGGAATCTTTGGAAAAAAATGAGGCTTGGGATCTGGTGGAGTTGTCAGCTAGAAGGAAACCCATTAGAAGAAAATGGTTGCTTAAGAAGAAGATAAATGTGGAAGGAAAGGTGGAGAAATAGAAATATCAGGTGGTAGAAAAAGGTTATTCATAGGTAACAAGATTTAATTTTGGTGATGTTTTTTCTCCTAATGTAGATTTAGATTCTATTAGATTACTTTTATTTGCTGCTCCTACTTTTGATTTTGAGGTAGAACGGATGGACGTGAAGACAATATTTCTTCAGGGGGATTTGGAGGAAGAGATATACATGAAGAAAACTAAAGGATTTGTGGTGAAGGGTAAGAAAGAACCAACATGAAGTTTAAAAATTCCTTTGTATGGGTTAAAAAATTCACCAAGAATGTGGTATGAGTAATTTGATACATATGTACCAGGACTGGGCTTCACAAAATGAAAAGAAAATTACTATGTGTATCTTATATTAATTTGTGACCATGTTATTTATTTCATATTGTATGTGGATGATATGTTTATGATTGGAAATCACTAAGAAAGTTTCCAAGATTTGAAGACCCAATTGCCCTCCAAATTCAACTTGAAGGATCTTGGTGCTACAAACTATATTTTGGGCATGGAAATTTGTAACACCCTCCTCCCACCACTACCCAAGTAATCGGAAAATTGGGGTAAAATTTTTATGAAGAGTTACTGTGATTTGATTCAACCTCCTCGGTCACCTGAAGGAAGTGGAGCCCACACAACACAACAACACGAACCTTTTTCACATGCTATAGGACATCTAGGATCCATAAAAACCTTTGAGGAGGCTAGCCCCTAATCCAATATGAAATTTTCATTCATCATCCCCCATTTTATCCCTTGACATAAGCAAGAGTGTGACTGGAAACCTCCAGTGACACGCACAACATGGGTATGCATGCGACTGGGGATTTTTCCCAGTAGTTTTTGTTGGGGTTCCCATGTTTTGGCTAGATTGGCAAGACCAAAAGATGAGACAACATCAAAACAACTTTCAGACCTCAGGATCTAGCCCTCTTGTATCCAGAGAGGGATCTCTCTATATGAGCAAATAATTTATGTCTTTGAAGCTCTAAAGTCAAGATATTAGGCTAGTTATAGGCTTAGGGTTTGTTTGTTTGATTTTTTTGTGGTTGTTGGGAATCAGGAAAGAAGAATTCAATATAAGACAAGGATATATAAAATGATTCTAGACAAAGGAGAGATAACTCAGAAAAAATTTGAGACCATTGGGCAATGGAGTTAGGAAAGGGTTCACTTTCTAATCAATATGCAGGCTTTCAGTTGGGCTAGTCATCTAAAGCATTGGATCTTAAAGATGATAGTGTGACATGAAATGATAAAAGGAAGGGTGAAAGCAAGGAAACCTCCAAGGTGACCTTTCAGAAATCATATCCAAGGATGGGCATACCATTGGACAACCTATGATACAAAACCTAAAAGGTTAACTCTTCAGACAAGGAACATTAAAGATTCATAACACAAAGGTGGAAACCTGAGATCAGAGAGAGACTTTGAACTCTCAATGCTATGGTATCCATCTTAAGGGAACTTAGAAAGGTTTAATCAAGTGAAAAGGACTCTATTGAGGCAGAGACAAAGATCTAAACTCCCAGCATCCCAATTCATTTAATCGAAGCCTAACAAGAACATCTGAAAACAGTTTCATTAATTCATACGTCAGCTAGCAGCATATGTTTTAACCACTACACTGGTTAAATTAGCTTGAAACAATCCTCAGATAACACATACAACAGACAACATTGAAGGCAAGGAGAGCAAAAACATAGGGTACCTAACAAGGGTAAATCCTATTCCAGATTTCTGATGCGAGCCAGTAGAAATGAAATGTAATGAACTACAAGGTAAATCAAATACAGAGATAGAAAAACATCACCGCTGCTTTAAATCAAGATCCAAATAAATGTGCTTGTCATAGTAAAGAGTAACACCAGTCATGTACAACATTGCCAACATCTTGATATTCAGTCTGAAAACATCTTACTCAGCCTATCTCACAACTTTACATAGAGACTATGTCTCAAAAGAAAAAAACTTGCAATTCCCAGATATCCGATCAACAACCTTTACAATGAGTTTCTTCATGAATTTTATAGCTGAAGAGAGGCAAATGAGGTAGGTGAAAAAATAAATGTGGCATTAAAACTCAGATGAGCAAGAGGGTCGAGGCCCCATTCTATTTTAAATCCTGGGCATTTATCTTCAGTACTCTCTCGATGAAAGAGTAGTATTCGTCAGGCTGCAAATTACTCTAGGTATGTCTCTGATGTACTTGTTGTAGCGCTCTGTAGAATTCTGGTGAACTGAAAAAAGGCAGGTCAACGATTTCAAGTATGCCATACTGTGTAACAAATGCATCTGATAGTATTAGGACTGTTGTTAAGGGGAAAACTTCTCATGGACACAACATAAACTAAAACTGTATGAGTAATATGTCCTTGCTCAGGAGGAGACATTCTGTTGATGCAAACACCTTGATGATATTGTTTTCTGTGCATTGGACTTCTGAGTGATCCACGGGGTCTTCGATCTGGTACCCTGCCTCTAAATTTTTTGGTTAAGGCTCAAAATATTCAATTACAAGCCTTAAATTCCCTTCTTTATTACTGATACTCTTTTTCGCTCCATGATTGCCTTTGTCTGCGAAATTGGAACTTTAAATGGTGCTGGGAGTCTTGCACAGTTGAAATCTATACTTTTATTGAACATTTATGTTCTCAACACCTCTTCTAGCCTTTCTCTGTGCTCTGTGCCATTAGAACAATGCATATGAATCATGGCAGTCTCTTGCCTTCCTGTAACCCTGCAAAACACGTAAACATGTTAAGAAACCATGCATGGAGAGGGCGGATGCAATGTGGATAATGAGAACGGTGGCGCAGCATGGTGAAATAGTGGAACAGTGCAGGATGAGGGTATGAAATGCAGCGACACAGTGGAAAATGGCTTGGTGAAAGTTGGCGGAATGCGGAAAATTTTAATGCGAACATTGGTCATTTAACCTTTGAACAAAATATAAAGAGGATGGATGAAAATGTGGTGAAAACACGTGGCATGGGTTACGTGGCAGGACCCGGTCAATTGCGGGGCGTGGATTTAATTCTAAACGTCCGATCTCAGGAGGATATCAACGGTGGAAAACGCATTGGAGGGCGATAGATGGTGGGCCAGGGGTCTCTTTTCCTTGAGATTAACTCTCGTGCATCTTCAGCACACGAACAATGTTGGATGGGTAGCTTCAGATCGGACGGTGTATGCACATATCGCGTCAGGTCCACTGCCAAACTTTAACGCGTGATGAGGGCGGTTTTCCAATAATGCTCGAAGCCACGTGTCATGCGGTGAATGGCATCGCGGCGGAATGAAAAATACCTCCCACCTTCCAAAGGCGGTGCGATAGAAACTGTTGTTTTTTGAACAGTGTTTGTCTGCATGGACCACCGGAGTAGATGAGCTATGGACCGTTGATCTGCAGATCAGATCGATGGTTGATATGTGATCGGAGCGGTGAAAGGGGTGGGCCACGGGCCCGATGCTGATCTGTGAAGACCGTCGGATCTGTATAGATCGATGGCTAAAAGCGCTCTCGATATCCAATTTCGATAAGCACTTTCCGGGCTAGCGCTTGGTTCTAGCGTTGGGTCATGTGGGGGGAAACGTTTCTGGAGCTGAGCCGAAAGGGGCTAAACCTGAAATGTGAAGAATATGGGTTTTTTGGCCCATTTTAATACAATTTGAGGCCAGAAGGGGTAACGATAGAGGAAATAAAGGCTATCAAACCAAACAGGAGGTGTCTGTAGGGTTTAGAGGGGATTTTGGGAGGGATTTCTGGGGAAAAGGGGGGCCTTTTTCAAAGCGGAAAAAGGGTTAAAATGGGACATTCTGCAGGCATACAAGGGGAAAATGAAGGCCTTTTGGAGCACAATTTTTTACAATTAGTGAGGCTTATTGACTTGGAAATAGTAGTGGAAATTAACCAAAGGGCAGAGGATAAGAAGAGGCTTTCAAGGATGATGTGTTTTCAGGAAAAATGCATTCCTTGAAGGCTCAGAAAATAACTTAGCCCCATGTTTTCTTGTCAAAAATTTATAGGGGGCTAACAGTGGCTCCACATGGGGATGGCTTCTTCTTGAAGGAGTCAAGAATTCAGAAATGATCTTTGAGGTAGACCAGATGCCTAATATTTGAGCCATATTCCTTCTTTTATTTTCAGTTGCCACAAACATGATAGATCAGTGGAAATATTCCCAAAAAATCTACCTACCCAGACTATAGTCCTATCATTTTCTCTTCCAGGGTGCATTTGGACTAGCAGACCCTTTACATCATTTATTTTTTACAAAAAATAAAATAAACCTATTATATTTCTATCCTTATTACTCCATGAGACCTGATTAAACTATTGGCCTCACATGTTTCTCTACCTAATCTAACATCTGTTGGGATTAAACTGTCCAGCAGATTTCTTCTCTACATTTTATGACAGAAATTTAAAAACAATCAAACTAGGATTAGACAGTCTAGTTTGCTGTGGATCCAAGGCATAAAGACAGTTGCACATGGACAGAAACTTGCAGAAAACTGAAAACAAAATCTTGAAGGCTTGAAAACTGAAGCTTTGAAGCATCCTTCCTTTCTTTGTGACTCAACTTTTGAGCTTGTTAGAGTCACTTTCTCTTCTTCATTTCAGCTCTGGTTATGGGCTTGTTAGAGCTGACTCTTCTTCCGTATCTACTTGTTCAGATTTTGAGCATGTTAGAACCAGCTGTTTTACTTCTTTGGCTCAATTTTTGATCATATTATAGCCAATATTTGGCACTTCAGAGGTTCATGTTTTGAGCATATCTGAACCTCTCCTTTCTCTTTGTTTTTTGAAACATTTTCTCTTTTTCTTGAAAACATAACACAACAATGGTATTTACAATGGAAATGGAAACTGGAAGTTGGAAATCAGCAGAAGTAGTGTTTGAGCATCCTGCCATTGACATGACCCCCAAACAGTTCTATACCATCTAGTTCTTGTAGAAAAAAGGCATTTGGACCCACAGTGGCCTGGATGATGTATGGACTTTGCCACAAACTGTCAAACTTGCCATGCTTTCCTTTTTCCTCTCTCCTTGAGTCCCATTTCAGAACTTTATCCCCAATTTTGAAATCAGAAGCTTTGGTTATTTTTTCAAACAACTTTTTTATATTTTCCTGAACTTTCATGGCTCTGTTATAGACCTCTTCCCTTGTTTGCTGGAGATGAATTTTTTGGTTTATCCTCCTCACCATGCTGTCTTCTTCTGTCTAAATCTCTTGGACAAGTTTAATCACCGATACCCCAAGGATGGTGGGAAACACTACCTCTGTTCCATAGACAATCTGATATGGTGACATACCGATGGATTTCTTTGTTGTAAGCCTGTCAGCCCACAGGGCATGCACTAACCTGTTATGCCATGACTTTTTGTTCTCTTCCACCAGCTTTTTGATGATGGTTACCAAGCTCTTGTTTGATGATTCAGCTAACCCATTAACTTGTGGGTAATAAGCAGTTGAATGACCGAGTGCTATTTGATACCTGTGACAAAAATCAACCATTTTCTTGGATCCAAAAGCAACAGCATTATCAGTGATTATTTTTCTTCGGCAGCCAAACCAGGAGAGGATGTGGTCTTCTAGGAACCTAATGATAACTGAATCTGTAGCATTCCTAGTAGGTATGGCCTCTATCCACTTAGTGAAGTAGTCTGTGGCTGTTAAGATCCACTTGTGTTGTGCAAAAGAAGCAGGGTGTATTTCTCCTATGAAATCTAGACCCCATTGCATAAAGGGACCTTCAACAGTGATGGGTTGTAAAGGGAGACGTAGGATTTTTCTTCTGCCTTCAAAAATCTAGCATTTATGACAGGCAATTATCATCTTATGGATGTCATTGAAGAGTGTGGGCCAATAGTAGCCAGCTCTGAGTATTTTGTTAGCAATGGATTTCCAGTTCAGGTGGCCTCCACACTCTCCTGCATGGAATTCCTATTTAATCCTCTCAGCTTCAATTTTAGGCAAACATTTTAGCAATATGCCATTTTCATTTTTCCAATATAAGCATTCATTGAGTATGCAATAGCTTCTAGCTTTTAGCTTTAGGAATCTAGCCTTGGTCTTTGACAGTTCAGGAGGGGTATTGAGGTGTGTGAGCACATACAGAATGTCAGAATACCATGGGGAGCTATGAAACTTTCCCTCAACAGTAGGGTCAGGAAATCCTTCTTTCTCATCCAAGGCATCTACCATGTTTATGTCAAGGGCTTGTAAATTTGATTTAGCCATTAGTCGAGCTAGGCCCTGACCTTTGATCAGTTTTGTGGGTTTTATCTCAAGGTCATATTCTAGGATCACAACAATCCATTTGCCCCTCTTCCCATCTGGGTCTTGGGATAAGATGTATTTAACCACTATGTGTGGCACGTAGGCTATGATGTGGGAATGCAGTATGTACACCCTAAAGTCTTTCAAGGCCTTCACCAGGGCATAGGCTTGTTTTTCCATTATGTTTTATTTCAAGGGTCCATCCCTCAGAGCTTTACTAAAGAAAGAAATGGGCTGTTCCATTCCCTCTGGATTTTTCTGCAGCAGAACTGCAGCTACTATATGCTCGGAAGAAAATAAAAATATCAGGAAATCTTTTGAGAAATCAGGGCTAATTAGGACGGGAACCTAGGTGAGTGCAAGTTTAACTAATTAAAAATATTTCTTAGCCTCAACAGTCCATTTAACTCCTACAACTTTCCTTAACATGTTTTTCATATTCCTAAGGTGTTCAGCTAGATTGGGAATAAACCTCCTTAAGAAGTTGATTTTCCCAATGAAGGACTGCAACTCCTTGATGTTTCTTGGGTGTGTGATTTGTAGTATTCCCTAAAATCTTTGTTGGTCTATCTTAATCCCCTTCTCATATATGATGTGGCCAAGGAGCTTACCTTCTTGTATCCCAAATACAGTCTTTTTAGGATTCAATGACAGACCGAACCTTCTACATTTTTCAAACACTCTTCTCAGATGTTTTAGATGTTCTTATTCAATCTTGGAATAGACTGTTATGTCATCCAGATAGATGAAAATGAAGTGCCCTATTTCATTTGAAAAGACTATGTCCATTGCTTGTTGGAAGGTTGCACCAGCGTTCATCAGTCCAAAGGGAATTTTTACATATATAAAGGTGCCCCGTGGAGTGGTAAAAGAAGTCTTGACTTGGTCTTCTGGGAGTACTAAAACTTGGTTGTAACCTGAAAAAACATATAGCAAGGAGATCCTTTTTGAGCCTACTACTTTCTGAAGAATGTGTTCCATTTTTGGCAAAGGGTAATTTTCTTTAAGTGATGCTCTGTTAAGGTTCCTGAAATCTATGCACAGTCTGATCTCACCTGTCTTCTTTCTTACAGCTACAAGGTTTGAGACCCAATCAGAGAACCTCACAGGAACTATTATGCATGTCTCATACATCTTCTTTATTTCCTTTTCCACTGTAGGCAATTGTTTTGGGTTTATTCTGCGGAGTTTTTGTCTGAAGGGATTTTGATTTTCTTTCAAAGGTATTTTGTGCCGTATGATGTTTGTGTCATAAGCCTTTAATTCCTCATAGCTCTAGGCAAACACACCAATGAATTCCTTGAATAGGGCAATGTATTTCTTTTTCATGTTTGCAAGTAGGGACTTAGCCAGTTTAAGCATCTTGGGTCTATCTTCAGTTCCTATGTTGCATTCTTTGACATCAAAGTCTAAGTGCTCTATAGTGGGCCTTTTCGCTACATCATCAAAGTCAAAAAGATCCTCTAGAGGTGCCAGCCCCCTGGGTATGTCCTTATCTTTCCACTGCAGCACCTCTACTTCCTCTTTATCTGTGTTTTCACATTCTCCATTTATATTTCTAATCTGTTCATTTAAAGCGTTTATTTATATGTTACAGGGTGTTTCTTCCTCATCTGAGGGCTCTTTACTTAGGCATCTATCATCATATTTAGATTCTAAATCGGGAAATTCAAACTCGTTCCTGCCTACCAGGAAATCTTCAATCTGCTTATCACCCTCAAAGACCTGCCAATATTTTTTGTTATCCAGCACTGCAGGTCTGAATTTGGTCTGAATCATGATTTGTTGGTCACTGGGAGGCTTTTGATACAAACTAGCCATGTGGGCTAATCCATTTGCAATTGCGTTTTGACTCTTGGGGACAAACACCAGTTTGTATTCTACAAAGGTTTTCAATAGATCCATAGCATCATTTATGTATGCTCTTAGCCTAGGATGTTTCGCTATGTATTCACCATTCACTTGTTTTATGATCAACTCAGAGTCTCCATGCATGGCTATCCTACGGGATCCTAATTTTTCAATAGATTCAAGCCCGGGATAAGAGCCTCATACTCTGCAATATTGTTTGTACATTTGAATTTCAGGTTACAGGCATGACTCTCTACATAGTCAGTCTCTCTGTTATGTACCCACACTCCTGCTCCTACAGTCCTATTGGTGCATGACCCATCGAAATTCATTTCCCATAAAGGTTCGCTCTTGGGCTTACCACCGTTTCGTTCTTGGTGTGGTGTATGAGCTTGGGAAGGGTGACTAATCAGTTGACTACATTCTATTTCTTGTTCACTTTGAGTTTCATTTTGGTGCACTGCCCATAGGTTTCTACATCATTTTCTTCTGAGTCTAGAGTAGCCATTATGTTAAAGTCTATGGGCTCTGTTTCATTGTTTGTATCTTTGTTTTTTAATTCTGGCCCTTCTAAGGATTCATCATTGCACAGGATGAAGGAGTCAAGATCTGTGTGTACAGAGTGTAAAGGTGAATTTTCAAGTTTTTCAGGGCTACTGACCAGGAATTTCATTTGTGCCTCTCTATATAGTCTTCTAAGTTGGCTGAAGACAGGGATTGTGGCATATGCCCCATCCATCTGCATTGTACCTTGCAGCTTGGCTCCCCATGACCTTGAAAACAACATGCCATACTTAGGTGGAACATCTGCCACCACAACATCCATGACCATGCATTTGGCTGGAATCTCGGTTAAGTTCACACATAAATCTTTGATCAGGCCAAGACACTTTACTCTGCTAGAGTCAAATGAATAGAGGTCTTTATAGGGACGGGATATCTCTAGGCCTAATCTTTCCATAACTACCTTAGGCATCAAGTTGTCTGAGGTCCCAGATTCATGCATTGCATTGTGAAGGATCTTGTCATGGATATTGAGACTGATATAAAAAGGGGGTGCTACCCCTTCCTAAAACTTCCTTCTATATTTGGACCAAACAGAAGTGTTGGTTGATCATCACTCAGATTTACAGTGTCACTGTTTTCACCTAGATTTAAAGCTTTCAAAATTTTTCCTATATATACATCCTGAGTGGTCAGCTCAGAGAGTGGGACAGAGATTTTAATTTTCACAATCTCACTCTCCAAATTTAAAGTGGACTGACTCTTTGGAATGTTAACCTCTGTTTTGTTAGGCACCACCTTGGTGGTAGAATCAGTGGGCTGATTCTCACTATGTAGAGGCTTAGGAACTATTTTATTAGGAACACTAACTGCAGTGCTAGTGCTGCTCGTTGGTTGACTTTTTTTATCAGTGTTTTGGTTGTCTTTTTCTTTGCTCTTCCCGGAACTCTCAGCTGCTGATTTGTTTCTCTCAGAAGCTGCTTTAGAAGTTTTCTCAGGCCTTTTCTGGATGGAAATATCAGAAGCCTTGGGTTTGGATTTGTCTATGCTCTTATTGCTTCTAAGTTCATACTATTCTCTGACCTGCATGATGTCATTTTCAAATCCAAGTCTGTAATCCTTAGAATCCAATCTTTCCTCATCCCAATATGAGGGTAATGGATGATCTTCCTATGTGGAATAGTTGTGGATTGAGTTTTCTACTTCAAACATGTTTATTGTGGTTCCCTCAGAATCTTCTATGATTCCCTCATCTTTATCAAGAATTTTTTCTTGAAATGGGGGAATAACTTGCTGATCTGAGTCTCTTTTCCTATTGGGAGTGGTATTGTTTCTTCTAAAGTTCTGTTTCTGGTTATGATTTTTGTTTCTGTTCTGATTACTAACTGTGACAACCATATTTTCCATCATTTTCTGTAGCCTTTCCACGTTTTTAGATAAACGGTCATAATTGGGATCATATGTGGAAGCTACAGTGTCATCTCTATACGTCATCCTCTTTTGAGCCCTCATTCTGGCTTTTTTCTCAATCAGATTAGCCTCTAAAGTCACTGCTCCTTTTTGCATCTCTTCCAATGTGTTGTAATCTCTCTCCCTAAGCTAGTAGTCCATGTCAGCATCAAAGCCTTCAGGGTATTTCACTAGGGCCAGACCTTGGGGAGGTTTCATGTCTGAAGGAAGAGCGTTATAAACGCTATTGAACCTTGTAGAGTAGTCATGGACACTCTCTCCTACCTTTCTCTTAAGGTTCTTGTATTTTGCTAGGATTTGGAGAGGGTTGGCCTTAACTTCCCATTTGTTTATGAAAGTCTGATATAAAGAAGGAAGGTCTTGGATACTATTAGGAGGTAGGCCTTTAAACCATTTTTTCACTTCCCCTCCTAAACTCTGGGCAAAGATTCTCATTTTGACCGTATCATCATCTATTTCCATGTAGTCAAAAGAATCTTCCATCCTCTCTACATGGTGTTGAGCTGTGGTAGATTCTTTTGCAGTGAAGTGTGGGATCTTTGATTGATAATCATTGGGTAAGGGTACTAGAGTCTGGGGTAATACCAGAGGTGCATACCAGGCTGCCATGATGATGTTCTAAGGAGGTAAGGGGTTCGATCGAGTAGCTGGTATATGGATGGCAGGGATGCTAAGACTAGTAGAAGTTTGTTGAGGATATTTAGGGTGGCAGAGCCCGAAGTTTTGAATGAAGTGGATATCAAGAGGTGTAGATGGAGGAGTTTCTCTATTCCTAATGTGTTACCACTATGAGATGGTGAACTGGGAATCTCAAGGTCTGACTGGTCTAGAACATTGAATGACCTAATTCTTGGTTATTTTTTTGGTAGGTCTTGGTCAAGATAAGTGTCTGATAAAGCTGTAAAGTCTTCTGGTGCAGAGTTAGCTCTATGGCTGTGGCTGGAAATAGTTGGTCCTTTAGGTGTAGGAGATCTCTTGAGGATGCTCTCAGGGTTTTCAATTATTTCAGGTGGGTTTGGGTTAGGATAAACTCTTCTGTGAATGGTTCTTGAAGCCAGAACGTTGTTTTCTAACCAAGCAGCTTAGCCCTACTTGTTACTTCTATTGTGGCTGATGTTGTTATGGTGGCTGGTCTCCGAGTGGAGTCTTAAATGAACCAAGATAATCAACAGGCCTACTGATCACCAGTGGAGTCTTGATCTTTAAGGAACTGTGGAGTCACTAGGTAGAAGGTTTAGGATATTTCTAGGGGTTACACTGTCCACCACAGTGCTTATGTGATGTCCCTTTTCAAGGATATCTTGAAAACATAGCAAACTCTAACCAGAGATGGAATGGGAGGGATTTTACTAGATATTTCACCTCTGAAAGAGAGCAAGATATAGAGGCTACCTGGCCCTTTCTAGACTCTATCTAAGAGTGTGGGAGAAACACGACCAGTGGTGCAGAAAGTGGATTTGCAAGTGGAAGTGTTACACTGCAAACCTAACCAGAGATTTTGGTTTTATGAGGCTCTTGTGATGTAGTAAGATGGAAAATACTCAGAAATTCCCTAGTGGAGTCACCATTATGTTTGGGTTCCCATGTTTTGGCCAGATTGGCAAGACCAAAAGATGAGACAACATCAGAACCACTTTCAGACCTCAAGATCTAGCCCTCCTGGATCCAGAGAGGGATCTCTCTATATCAGAAAATAATTTATGTCTTTGAAGCTCTAAAGTCAAGATATTAGGCTAGTTATAGGCTCAGGGTTTGTTTGTTTGATTTTTGTGTGGTTGTTGGGAATCAGGAAAGAAGAGTTCAATATATGACAAGGCTGTATAAAAGGATTCTAGACGAAGGAGAGATAACTCAGAAAACATTTGAGACCATTGGGCAATGGAGTCAAGAAAGGGTTTACTTGCTAATCAATATGCAGGCTTTCAGTTGGGCTAGTCATATAAAGAATTGGATCTTAAAGATGATAGTGTGACATGAAATGATAAAAGGGAGGGTGAAAGCAAGGAAACCTCCAAGGTGACCTTTCAGAAATTAGATCCAGGGACAAGCATACCATTGCACAACCTGTGATCCAAAACCTAAAAGGTTAACTCTTCAGACAAGGAACATTAAAGATTCATAACACAAAGGTGGAAACCTAAGATCAGAGAGAGACTTTGAACTCTCAATGCTTTGGTATCCAGCTTAAGGGAACTTGGAAAGGTTTAATCAAGTGAAAAGGACTCTATTGAGGCAGAGACAAAGATCTAAACTCCCAGTATCCCAATTAATTTAATCAAAGCCTAACAAGAACATCTAAAAATAGTTTCATTAATTCATACATCAGCTATCAGCATATGTCTTGACCACTACACTGGTTAAATTAGCTTGAAACAATCCTCAGATAACACATACAGCAGAAAACATTGAAGGAAAGGAGAGCAGAAACATAGGGTACCTAACAAGGGTAAATGCTATGCCAGATTTTTGATGCGAGCTAGTAGAAATGAAATGTAATGAACTACAAGGTAAAACAAATACAGAGATAGAAAAACATCACCACTGCTTTAAATCAGGATCCAAAGAAATGTGCTTGTCATATTAAATAGCAACACCAGTCATGTAAAACATTTCCAATAGCTTGATATTCAGTCTGAAAACATCTTCCTTAGCCTATCTTACAACTTTACACAGAGACTATGTCTCAAAAGAAACAGCTTGCAATTCTCAGATATCCGACCAGCAACCTTTGCAATGAGTTTCTTCATGAATTTTATAGCTGAAGAGAGGCAGAGGAGGTAGGTGAAAAACTAAATGCAGCATTAAAACTCAGAGAAGGAAGAGGGCCGAGGCCCCATTCTGTTTTAAATCCTTGGCATTTATCTTCAGTACTCTTTGGATGAAAGAGTGGTATTCTTTAGGCTACAAATTACTCTAGGTATGTCTCTGATGTACTTGCTGTAGCACTCTGTAGAATTCTAGTGAACTGAAAAAAGGCAGGTAAACGATTTCAGGTATGCCATAATGTGTAACAAATGCATCTAATAGTATTAAGACTGTTGTAAAGGGGGAAAAATTCTCATGGACACACCGTAAACTAAAACCATATGAGTACTATGTCCTTGCTCAGGAGGAGACATTTTGTTGATGTAAACACCCTGATGATATGGTTTTCTATGCATTGAACCTTCTGAGTGATCCACGGGGTCTTCGATCTGGTACCCTGCCTCTAAATTGTTGGGTTAAGGCTCAAAATATTCGATTACAAGCCTTAAACTCCTTGATTTCTTACTGATACTCTTTTCCGCTCCATGATTTCCTTTTTCTACGAAATTGGAACTTTAAATGGTGCTGGGAGTTTTTCACGGTTGAAATGTGTACCTTTATTGAACATTTACATTCTCAGCACCTCTTCCGGCCTTTCTCTGTGCTCTGTAGCATTAGAACAGTGCATATGAATCATGGCGGTCTCCCGCCTCCCTGTAACCATGCAAAACATGTAAACATGTTAAGAAACCATGCATGGAGAGGGCGGATGCAATGTGGATAATGAGAATGGTGGCGCAGCATGGTGAAATGGTGGAATAGTGCAGGATGAGGGTAGGAAATGCAGCGACACAGTGGAAAATGGCTTGGTGAAAGTTGGCGGAATGAGGCAAATTTTAATGCGAACATTGGTCATTTAACCTTTGAACTAAATATAAAGGGAACTGATGAAAATGTGGTGAAAACACATGGCATGGGTGACGTGGCAGGAGCTAGTCAATGGCGGGGCATGGATTTATTTATAATCGTCTGATCTTAGGAGGAGATCGATGGTGGAAAATGCATTGGAGGGCGACATATGGTGGGCCAGGGGTTCCTTTGCCTTTAGATTAACTCCCGTGCATCTTTGTGGTGTGATCACCGTTGGATGGGCAGCTTCAGATCGAACATTTTACGTGCATATCGCATCAGGTCCACCACCGAACTTTAACGCGCAATGAGGGCGATTTTCCAATAATGCTCGAAGCCATGTGTCATGCGGTGAATGTCATCACTGCAAAATGAAGAATACCGCCCACCTTCCAAAGGTAGTGTGATAGAAACTGTTGGTTTTTGAATAGTGTTTGTCTGCGGGGACAACCAGAGCGAATGAGCTATGGACCGTCGATTTTTGGATCAGATCGATGGTTGATATGCGATTGGAGCAGTGAATGGGGTGGGCCACAGGAGCGATGTTGATCTCTGAAGACCATCGGATCTGTATATATCGACGGCTAAAAGCGCTCCCAATATTCAGTTTCGATAAGCGCTTACCGGGCTAGCGCTTGGTTCTAGTGCTGGGTCATGTGGGGGGAAACGTTTCTGGGGCTGAGCTGAAAGGGGCTAAACCTAAAATTTGAATAATATGGGTTTTTTAGCCCATTTTAATGCAATTGGAGGCCAGAAGGGGTAACGATAGAGGAAAGAAAGGCTATCAAACCAAACAGGAGGTGTGTGTAGGGTTTAGAGGGGATTTTAGGAGGGATTTCTGGGGAAAAAGGGGGACTTTTTCAAAGGGTAAAAAGGGTTAAAATGGGACATTGTGTAGGGATACAAGGGGCAAATGAAGGCCTTTTGGTGAAATTTTTTTTACAATTAGTGAGGCTTATTGACTTGGAAACAGCAGTGGAAATTAACCAAAGGGCATAGGGTAAGAAGAGTCTTTCAAGGATGATGTGTTTTCAGGAAAAATGCATTCCTTGAAGGCTCAGGAAACAACTTAGCATTTTGTTTTCCTGTCAAAAATTTATAGGGGGCTAACAGTTTCAATCCTACAACCCTCATTTATGTGCCACTTTTTCAGGACAAGAGCTTAATTCACAACCCAGAACTCCATGACACTTTCAAAACTGAAATATAGCAACAGAATATAAATTTAAATGCAAACACTTGAACAAGTGCTTGATTGGACTCGTACTAGCCATGACAAACATTTCTTCAAACATGTCACAAAAATGAAATCTACAAGTTTAAACAATAGATATTCTGAGCATATGGGTCTCATACTTATCTGATATTTGCTAAGAAGCATTGCTTCCACATCTCATTAAATGAGTTATCATCTATTCGTTCATAGATACATTTTTCATTCATTTACAACTCAAAACATCATGACAACCATATATCGTCAATAACATGAAATAGATAATAATCAACATATAAAAAACATAAATTTCAAGCACACAATAACAAGCATATTTACCCATCAATAAAAGAGGAAAACATATCTTATTTGCATAGGAAAAATGGAGCCAAGTCTGGGATTTCCATGTTCCACCCGACCATAGACATGGATAAGCCAAATATCTCTTCATCTAGTCACCATAGTGCCATATTCTAAGCATGAATTTGGGATATCATCAAAACAAATCACTCAAAACCAAAACATGGTTTCGAGAGCCCAAACAACCTCACCCATAAACTGGCGAATCCACCTCATGGTCAGACATCACAACTATAACAATATTTTTCTCCACCCAAATTATCCAGCGCTCTAGATATTTTGTTCCAAGAAAGGCTCTAAGACTAGTAACTCCACCAAAAACTATTTTCGGGCTCCAGAGTGTCTGTCCAACCAAGGCTAGAGGACTAGTAACTTGACCCACTAAGGGCTCTAGAGCGTTTTTCCAGCCAAGGATTCAGGACTAGTAACTCAACCCAAGATGTTACAAGGATGCAGATCATTTTTATAACCAAGGCTCCAGGAACTAGTAACTCAACCCGCACCTAAAGAAACATGATAAACAATCATAAAAACAAACAATTAAATGAAGCCACAACACCATGGTTATCCACGAAATGGAAAGGCTAAGAAAATGCACTGTCAATCTAGCCAATCTTCCCTGCCAATGAAAAATCATAACCAAGAAACCACATGCATATGAAATTAATGCGAAAACTAGTGAGGAAAACATACATGCAACTCAGTACCTTCAAACAAAACTAATTTTAGCTACTTATCTCAATGTCCTCTTGTGCTTTCCTTCTCTTCCTTTTCCTTATTTCAACAAAACTCCAAGTATGCCATATTCTCCAAGGGTGCTATAAGAAACTGTAAATGTCCAATAGTACGAGAGAGAGAGAGAGTAAATGGGAGCTCCAAAATTGAACTAAAAAAATGTTACCAACTGATCCTCATAAGACTTTTTATTAATGAGGGCTCTAATTTCTTAAATTTTCAATTATTTTCCTTCATTTTCATTCTCACCTGCAACCTCCAGCCTTTCACCTCCATTTTCTCCTATTTTCCATCATTTTTATAAATAAATGCCAATAAATTCCATGTTTCATTTCAAAAGCCTTAGCCATTGCCTTTTCCAATTTCCATATCCATAATAAACCATATGAACACCCGCACTAGGATTTTTTTCCCAACATTCAGGTTGGAATATGTGTCCCATGACCTTGTTTATTATTTTTCATTTATTAACTATTATTACATGGAATTTTCACTAGGGATATTACAGAACCCTCCCCCTTGGGGGAACATCGTCTATAGTGTTCAACAACACCTCCAACCAGCAAGACTATTATAAGAACAACATATTTCCCATGGAGCTTTATAAGTTAGCTCATTTAAATATTTACAATGATCAACATACTGAGAGGAAAACCAACATGACAACATAAAAACATGATAACATCGTAATGAAATGACACCCATATCAACTATTAGAGATTTATAACATAGATCATGGTGGTGTTTACATCCATATACATATGTACATATACCAAATATCATACCAACATATACCAAAACAGATGCTAAAACATTCACTCAACCAGTGAATAGGGAAGGATACATAACTGACATATGATCCGCCATATCCCATGTAGCTTCATCATGCCAAAAATGCTTCCATTTGACTTTAAACTCCCTGATTGCTTGGTTCCAGAGAATGAGAATATTTATTTGTAAAATGCACTAAGGTTCTGGCTGGAATTCTCCTTCTAGATCCACCTGCAATACAAACTAGTCATTCACATGATCAATATATTTAACATACTCCTTAAGCAATGAAACATGGAAAAAATCATCTATTTTCATAGTCAGAGGCAGTGCAAGTCAATAGGATACTCGCCCAATCCTCTCAATAATATTGATGGGTCCACAAAACCGAGGTGCCAATTAGGAACATGATCTAATCCACAAGTAGATCTTCTTGGGTCTGATGCACAAGTACAAATGTTCCCAAACCTGAAACTCCTTAAACAACTTGTTCTGATCTGCATAACTCTTATGCCTACCCTAGGCTACTTTCAAATTCTTCTTGATTACCTAAATTTCCTATTCCATCTCTGCCAACATGTCTAGTCCAATCAACATCATGTTTACTAGATCACTCCAACTAATTGGAGTATTGCAACTTTTCCCATACAATGCCTCAAACTGACTCAAGCTAAGAGATTCACGATACCCATTTTTGTAAGTGAACTCTACCAGTGGAAGATATCGTTCCCACTTTCGTTGTTGATGCATCACATACACCCTCAACATATCCTCCAATATCCTATTGACCCTCTTTGTCTGTCCATATTTCTGCGGATGATAAGTTGTAGTGAAGGCAAACATTGTACCAAAACCTACAAACAACTCCTTCGAAAACTTCTACGTGAACTTGGCATTTCTATCTGACACAATCTTCTGCAAAACACCATAAAATCTGACCACAACCCTGATAAATACCTATTCTACATCTCACCGATTATGTAGACTTCAATGGACTTAAGTTTTCTACCTTTGTAAACCTTTCCACCACAACCGTGATGGAATCATGATGTCTATATGTCCTCAGTAAACCTGTGATAAGCTCCATGGAAATGACCTCCCATTTCCACTCTGTAATCATAATCGGTTGTAGTAGTCCACCTAGATGCTTACACTCTAGCTTTATGTGTTTACAGTCCAAGCACCTAGCCACAAATTCTATTAGGTCACTCTTCAAATTTGGCTAACAGTGAGACTTCTTTACTCTTGTTAGTGTCTTCTGATGGCCTGGTGAACAAAATAAAGTTTCACATGAAACTCCCTAAGGATCAAATTCTTCAATTCATTGATATCTCACACATATATCTTGTCCCTAAACCTGATTAAGACATCTGTTATGAGATGATATTCCACATCCTGTGCCCCTATATTGGTACCTGTACTAGTACCACTACATGTACTTGTACCTGTACCACTACCTATACATGTACATATTCGTATACCACTCCCTATACCTGTACCTTTACATGTACTTGTACCAATACCTGTATCTATACTCTGTTGCAATATGTGCCTAAGATTCATATACCTAACATCCTGATGACCAGTCAATAACATCCTATCCTGTAGATCTGTCCCATAACAACTCATCGCTATTATATGATTCACTCGTATCCGTCGGATAAAGTAACTGCAACCCTATTCTTATTACCCTTTATGTACCTAATATCGAAGTCAAATTCATTTATCATGGCCAAAAATCTAGCTTGCATGGAATTCAGATTCAATTGGTCGAATATATACTAAAATCCATTGTGATCACTTATCAATACAATCGTCTACCCAGAATATAGTTCCTCCACATATTAAATGCATGAATTATCACTTCCAACTCCATATCATCCATTGGATAGTTCTACTCGTGCTTATTTAGTTGTTGTGACTCACAACATACCATTTGTCCTCAATAAGGACTCCACCAATCCCTCTCTTGAAAGCATATGTACATACCAAAAATTCTTTTTCTGGATCGACAATCTTTAACACTGGAGCATGTGTCAACAACTGCTTTAACCACTAAATATTGGATTCACATTCTTATGTCCATTAGAAGTTCTTACATTTCCTTTGCAATGATGTGATAGAATAAAAAATCTATGAGAAGTTGCCGATGAACCTCCTGTAATAACCTACTAACCCTATGAAGGACCTTACCTCATCCACATTCCTAGGAGCTTCCCACTTTATGTTAACTCTTAAATTTTATGGATCTACTGCTATGCCTTCCTTGGAAACCACATGTCCCAAGAAATGTACCTCTGTGTGAAAGAAACTACACTTTTTGACCTTAGCATACAATTTTTTCTCTCTCAAAAATATCAGTACTGTTAAGTGTTCCGAATTCTCTTATTCATTTTAGAATACACCAATATATCATCAATGGATACAATAACAAAATTTTTTAGGTAAGGACACAAGAAACTATTCATAAAGAACATAAAATTAGCTAGAAAATTAGTCAAAACAAATGGAACTAAAGCAAAATCATAATGTTTGTACCTAGCTTGGAAAATTTTCTTGTTAATCTCATATTCTTTAATGCATACCTAATGATATCCCGATCTGAGATCAATATTCAACAACACTACTTCTCCCTTCAACTCATCGAATAAGTCATCAATCCTCGGCAACAAATACATGTTCTTTATGGTCACTTTGTTCAACTATCTGTAATCAATGCATAACCTGAGGGTACCATCTTTCTTCTTCACAAAAAATATTAGTGTGTTGCATGGTGATACTTTTGGCCTAATGTATCCCTCATCAAACATTTCCTTCAACTGCAACTTCAACTCTACCAACTCTGATGTGCTCATCATGAAAGGTTCTTTAGATGTTGGAGTTTCCCCTAGTACTAACTCAATAGAAATTTCTACCTCCTTGTGAGGTGGAAACTTTGAATTCTCTGCAAGAAATACATCCTTAAACTGTTGTATAATGATGTACATGCTCAAAACATATGCATCCTCAACTTCCTTACCTTTGTTACCAGAAATATGCACTGCAAATAACAAAAATCCTTTCCTACGACTATGCTTGGCCTACATAGCTGTAACAATTCCGACCGACATTGCTTTCTTCTTATCCTGTTGTTATCACTGGAAAATAATATATGAAAAGGACATCATAAAATGTTAAGCATAAGGATTTATAGGGTGGAAAAACATTATAGAATCTAGAAAATTCAACTTTCTGTAAGGACAAAAGGAAAATTTATTAAGTCGCACACAAAAGACACTGGCACAAAATGCTTTGCGCACCCTTTTCCTCGATAGCAGTGCAAATCTCTGCAGATATCTCTCAATAACCAACGTAGTCCTGGGTATGAAAGAAGGTCACCATCTAGGACCACTTTGCACACTTTGGGAATAATATTATCGGCTTGAGGCCGCCAAAGGACAACCGGCTAGAGCCACCTTGAGACCTCAAGTGAGCACACAATGGAATCAACCACCACTTTTGGGTCCCTATCCACAATTGTACCAAGAGAGAGAAGAAAATTTGAATTTTTCCTATCAAATACCACCATAAGAAGAGAAATTCAAAACACACTGCTATGCTGGCCAAATTTCCCATAAGAAAACTAGTAGTGTGTTGCCCAAGCATCAACGGAGTGAAGGGATTCATTTGTTGGCCATCCAAAATCTCAATCTCAAAGAACGAGTGCATCAGTTTTCCGCTATCTGATCACTCATTCGAGGAGAAGAGAGAGTCTTTCAAACAAATTAAGGGAGCGATCCTCACCCTCCTTGCTTTGTGTATTAGAGCTCCATAGCTCTAAGGACTCACTAGCAATATCTTACCATTCTACCTCTTTTTTACCACCAACATCTAATAAAAGGAGATTCGTTCTCCATTGGTATTATTAGTTTTTCTACTCAATATTGAGCTTGTGTTATATGTGTATTTGTTGTTTCTTGTTTCCTCCTCCTTTTTAGTATGCTATGTTTTATAACTAGTTTTTCTACATTTTATGATGCTTCACTAACCATATAATAACCCATTTTTTCCATGTGACATTTCTTGTAGGTTATAAATCACCCCTACCAAGTACCAGTGCATTTCGTACACCCTTGTACTAAACACACCAATACAGGATTGGAGACTCCACTTATTTTTCCTCTTAAGATAAATGGTTGTTGTTTTGCAGAACCTCTTTTCTACTCAGGATTCTTGCACGACCATATCTCCTCTTCCTCATCTTTTCACATTCACCCTCTTTGAAGAGATTCAGTTCAGGAAAAGTGAAATTTTCATGCACAGGAAAACCGCATGTGTTCAACTCAAATAGACGCGCAGGTCCGTGTGCCTGTGCATAAATAACCCCCACAGAAACCAGTGAGCCATTTTTTCATCGATTTTCTCCATTTTTTGCAAATGTAAAGTGACTGGAAACCCATAATAAATCTTCCAGCACTGCATTATGGTGTTGATTGACTATTAGGACATGGTTTTAGCTGAACTTTAGCTTAGCTATTGCATAGTTCTAATTTTATTTTATTACAAAAAATTCACATAGTTTAATTAGGAGGCAACTAAGTGGTTTTTAAATCCACACATGCTATCTGAATGAAATAATTATTGATAATAGACACAAAACACATAGGTAATTAGCAAGAAGGAGGTGGCCCATATCCACGCAGATTTTTCTAGTTTCCAGTTTTTCAAAGTTTTGCATTAAATTTAGTTAAAATTTTGCATTAGGATTCGGTACTAGGATCAAAGTATCTAAGAAGGAAAGTAATATCTACCATGCTTGCACCTCTTGGTGATCCTGAGTACACATATGAATGATTTCTTTCGATATTTTTTTATCTCCCTATAGTGAAAATTTTATTCCAATTAGGAAAAATTGTAAGCCGCCCATTATCCGCACATTGTTTACTTTTTTAAAGGAACAATCATACATTGTTTAATTAGGAGAAAGTGTAAAGGATCATCGCATATCCACATCCTATAAAATTGTGATTATACACTTCATCAGACACATGAAGCTTCAGTAAGTTAGGACCTTGGCCCTCTTCTTACCGTCGCTTCACCAAGGAACACCACAAGTAAAGTAAGTCTCCTTAAAACTAACCATTAATTCAACTCATTAAAATCTACCCATAGGGGGCACTACATAATTAATATTTCAAGTTAGGAACATTGGGGGTAGGAATCAAATATGCCACCATGGTCATTTTACATTCTTGAGACATATAAGTTGAATTTTTATGGAGCTTAAAATCTATTTATTCGCCCAAGGAACATAATTCCTGAGAGCCACAAAGACCCGATTCAGAGGGGGTTAATCTTAGGCGCAGTGCGTGCTGTACTATTTGGGGCTACATGCCCCATCTAGTGCTAAGCACTGGTAGCTGAATACCAAGAAGCTCAAGACTCAAACACTCACGTGGGACGAAAGTACTTTAGTGGCTAAATCTAGGGCATCCTTCCCTATAGGTGACAGTGCAGGCAGCACTAAATCCTATTTCCATTACCTTAGTCAATTCTTCAGCTGCTGGAAGGCATCTCCAATTCTTTCAGGACACTAGCCCTAGTACCCACCAGAATATATCTTCGCAAGGCCCAATTACATTTGAGAGTGTGAGGACAATTAGGTCTTCTAGGAGTTTTTGAGTATCAGACAGGAAACAACCAAAACCATATTTTTTGATTGATTGATCACATAGGATTAATCTAAAGGGGAAATTTACCTTTTATTTTTTGCTTTGTTTTATGTATGTGATCGTAGTTTCCTTCAATAATAATCCTATTCCTCTCAGAAAAACTAAAAAATATTTCTAAAATTAAACCGATTCGACACCATAATGGAACCAACAGGACCTCATCGATCTACAAGTTTTTTGGACCTCCCCCCATTAGATATAGGAGTGCCATGTCTTATGCCATTTAGGCATCTAAGACAACACACATATACCCTTATTTTTTCATCCTTTATCAGGGCATATTTAGTTGGAAACCCCCAAGGGTCACCCCATGCCACACCTATGGAAACCCCCTCAGGGTTACCACACACCACTCCTCCCACAACCCCCAGAGGGTAGAGGAGCGCTACCCATTCGGGGATCCAACAAAACACATAGTCTGGTACGTCACAGGGTACTGTCCCCCAAACACCCCACTACACAACTAGATTCATGTGTTTTCACTATCTGTAATGGCATACAACACTCAATTACCTTTCCTAGAATCTTTAAACCTACATGATATATCAAAGTTAACAAATGATCCCATTGCACACAATCCCAATTTCTCCCCCATGACCATGAAGCTCCTTTCTGACATTCCAAAATTTGAAGGGAAGAAAGTGGAAGACCCTAGAAATCATGTAATGACTTTCCACCTTTGGTTTTCATCGAATGATATTATTGATGATACTATTCGATTAAGACTATTTCAATGCACCTTAACTAGATCAGCCGTGAAATGTTATGTGGAGCAGCCTTTTGCTTCGCATGAAACCTTTAACAACCTTGCTACTATGTTCCTCACATATTTTCCGCTACCCATCCACCACGATTCAACAATGGAGTTACTGACTCATTTTAGGCAAACTCCAGCCATCCATACCTTAGACCATATCCATGAATGGCAGCGACATCAAAGTTTGTGAAAGCCAAACTCAATGATCGAGTTTTACTATACCTATTCTTGAAAACTCTCACAGTAGAGATTTCAAAGGACATGGAAACCCAAGGAAATACTTCCAAAGAGGATTCCATTATTAAAGCCCAACAACTCAATCTTATATACACTCAGTCAAGATACATTTATAGCATCCTGCCTAACACCACCCACCTGAAAAATTATAAAGAATTGCAAGGCACATCGAATACTATAGATGGATTGATTGGGTCTGTTAGTGTCAGTCTAGTCATACTGCCATCAGTGATCAAAACTGCACTTTTGCATTTGCATATTAGGTGTCTCATACCGAATGAATTTCACCATTCCGTTAGGTCATGGATTCATTGATGTTATAATTTTTATCAGTTGTCCCTGATGAGGTACTTGCTGATTTTCCTTTCTATGGTCTTCAGTCATTATTCACTTTCATTCTTAAAATCATATCAGTAGGTCATAGGATGGGTCTCATTAGTTTCTAGGGTCTCACCATGGTCAAATTAATGAGTCAAATGTCAATAATATCAGCAAGGTCATAAGGAAGTCAATAAAATCAGAAGTCACAACACCTAGAAGAACAGAAAGATATTTTATTCAGCTTGACATAATTTTCACTTCAAAACTATGTTTTGAGGTGAAAACGTGATATTTCACCTTTATTATTACTCATTATGTAATTCTATATCATCATGTGTAATAAGTCACAATTCAGAAGTTGTTATCTCCACAAAGTGATGTCCCTACCTTCAGAGATTTTTCCATAGCATGTTCAGTGCCAAATCATCCTCCGAAGCAGATCCATCAGAAAGAGCCCGGAACAAGCTTTCCAACGGTATACTACACTCTCAAAACTGAATTCTGGATTGAAATTTATGCTTAAGTGAAGTAAAAGCCCTCTATATCCTAATCCTTCACCTTTTCCCATTTTTTTCCTTAAATTTTGTTTAATTAAAGTTTTATATCTCTTTAAAAACCCATTTTCCCCCTTTCTGATTATAAATTCACATTATAAATCATTTAATAAAAATGTGATTTATATGTTAACCACTTCCCGTACATTCCCCGTAGAACTTTATAATAAAAGCTTTATGTTATAAAGGTCCATCACATTGCAATGCCAAACCACTTCCCCTCCATTCCCGTTGAAAACCTTATGTTAAATATTTCAAAGGTTCGTATATATATACATACTCCCCCACCATTCCCAACCAGTTCCCCACCATGCTTTATAATAAAAATTTATAATAAAGTTTTATATTATAAACCCCCCGCTTCCCATCACAATCGCAAACCTTTTCACATCCCAAACATTTATTTGTGCCTTCCGATCACCTCAATCTCAACATTCTCTGATGCGATCAATCACACCCCTCCCTCCGATTACCCGATTGCATCACTCCCTCCGATTACCCGATCGCAACTCCTCTTCTGATCCACCGATCGCACCATCCCCCGATCCATCAATTGCATCACATATTTCGATCGTACCTCTCTCCTCCGATCGCATCACACACCCTTTCGTCCGATATGATTATGCGGGTCCCACTACTTAAATCTTCTGCCCATTCATATATAAAATATTTTTTCGCCTTTAATCCTAACTTTGGTTAATTTCATTACATAAAGGTTCTCCCCCATTGCATCGGTGTTTCATATTAATATCACTCTACCCACTCCCGAGCCCGATTGCAATTGCGATTATAATCCCTGGTTGCGATTGATCGCACATCGCAAATCGCAATCGGTGAATCCAATTATGTGATACACCGGCTCCCATTCCCGATTGCGATTGCGATTTTTCCCATGGTTCCCACCTAAAGTCCTCCGACTCTTCAATGAAAAAAAGTGTTTTTCCTTTGTAAACACGGAAAATTCATTTTTTGTTCTTTAAAGGGTTTTCTCCATGGCACCTTCTGACTTCACTATTTTTCCATCAGACATATGCCAATGGCATCGAAAGTTTCAGCCTCATTCTAAATTACATATTCCCCATTCCTCTGATCTCGATTTGCAATTGTTCCATCGCAACAGGTATTTTAACGCTCCATTGTTTATTGTATTCCCTCTGCCCATTGCCTCTGATTGCTATTGTAATGCGGGTCCTGCCTTCTCTTCCCTTTTTTCCCATTTAAGATTAAATTTTCCCTTCACGAAAGAAGATAATTTCATTTTGTTTTATTTCAACGGCAGTTTATTAAAAAAGTCAATTCTCTCCAAAAAGATAATGGAAAGTAAAGCGACAGTCAAAGGGCCGATAGCTTATTTAAGACAAATATTGTTACAGCAAGCAGCAAAATAGGAGATTTGTTCATCATATTACCTATTTTCTTTCATACAGCCTAACAACAAAATCTCCAAGTAGTCAAACGCAATGTTGTCTCTTATTTTTAGGGGCAGATTGTTGTGTTTCCTTACTATGATTGTATTTCATTACGTCAGCTGTTAAAACAGCTCCCTTTTCTTGTGGATCTATGTTCTCACATTTCAGCCTATTTAATGTAATTGTAAATCATTTGTAAAGTGGTTTGAAAGTCTGAGAATTTGTAACTCAGAAAGTAGGGGAATAGTGTGGAAGAACATCTTTGCGCTACATTGTCCAGTTTGACAGGAATTAGTAAGAGATGCAGCTCTGATTTGTGGGATCCACGTGGTATGAGATTTAGCATTTGTTTTTCTCCTTTGTTTCATACGTGAATTTTTATGTGTTCCATTCATCCATAAACATTTCCTTTTGAATGCTTTCAAGATAGAAAGATAGAATCCATCTCTATATGCTCTGCCTTGGGAAATCATTCATACTCTGTATTTTTCTTCTATTTGAAAAGGATCCATTTATTGTGCCCTTTTCAGCTCCGAACCAGTATTTCCATCCCATCCTCATTAAATTTTAATTGCTAATTTCCCTCCCTATCTTGCCCCATGAAATACCATGTGTCGTGATTTAATTCCCAGTTTCAATTGTCCCTTTTTATCCCAGACATCCCTGAAAAATTCATTTATTTTATTAAACCTTTTTCCCATCATTTTATCTAGCCTAATGTTAGTCCATTTATTGTATTCCTTTGAATATTATTTCACGGAGAGAGCCCTCTCTTTTCCTTGTAGGGCTAGCTACAAGGCTGAGCGTGGTTAAGTTGTTACCCTGATTTTCCTTTTGCAGCCTAGGGTCCAATTCAGGTGCTAACATCTCCGACGACAACGTTGGGGAAAAGTTCAAGATTGTTTGTTTGTTAGTGTTATTTGTTTTATAAACTACAGACGGAGCTTGAAGTTATGCCAGGTAGCCTTCGAACTACACATTTCTTTGCAAGTGCATAAGTAGATAAATGCTGCTTCAGTCAATCTTCAGTCCAGTTTTATAAACATAACATCTGAATTGCAAGATTTGCCCCAGTACATCAAATAATTCCAGACTTTTGAAAGATGATGTTCAGATTTTTACTAGGTTGCAAAATAAGATTTTTGTAAAATAGAAATTCGACCACACTGGCTTCAAGAATATACACCAGGGCTAATCTAGATCCAAATCCTCCCCCTGTGTTTGAAAATCCAAATCTTATCCCAAGAATTGTCAGAAGACAAGAAGGATCATTAAGCCCCAGACCCGTTTTCAAGTCTTATACTTGGCTCAGTGAATGGTTTTTTGTAGAGGATCTTTCCTTTGATGAGATTTTCGATCTTTATTTATTTAGGAATAAGTTTGAAAATGACATTGATGATACAGTTTTAGATCTTGATTTCCTTGTAGATATTGAAGTCCAAAGAGAAAATACCTCCATTGACGATTACATTTTGAATTCTCCTCAGTCCATCACTGTAACTAATATCCCTGAGCCTTCAGAATCATCAGGAACATCATTTCCCCCTCCCAATTCATCAACATTCCCATCAGTCAATTCCCAATTATCATCTCCTCCATTAACACCTCCCTCAAATCCTACAAATCCTATCGTAAATCCACCCAGAGTTATGGCTGCCAGGTATGCATCCCTGGTCTTACCCTAGGTCCTCAACGATATGCCGGCTGACTATCAAAGTAAAATTCCTATTTTTGATGCCACTTAGAGTATGACGGCTCAATAACATGTTGATAAAATGAATGACTTTTTTTATTTGCATGAGGTAGAAGGAGAGAATGTAACGACAAGGCTCTTTGTTCAAAGTTTCGGAGGCGAAGTTAGAAAGTTGTTTAGAGCCCTACCGCCAGGAAAAATTCACACTTTGCAGGAGTTGCACACTCAGTTCCTAGACTAGTGGGAGGTAAAAAAGAACCCACTTCAAATTCTGTCTGAATATGAGAACCTTAAAATAAATGTGGGTGAAACCGTGCAGGATTATTGTTTGAGATTCAATGATGTATATAATGCTATTCCAGCTAATTTGAAGCCTCTTGTGGGACTGGCATTGTTAAAATTTCCTGATGGATTTGATGCCGACATGGCATATAAGTTGCGTTAAAGAGATCCGTCTTCACTTGAAGACATGCAGAAGATAGCGGTAAACCATGAAGCTAATCTACTGGCTAAAAGAGCACGAGCTAGAGTTGAGAAAAGAGTCACAATAAAAGAGGAGGCCTCTACTTCAGACAATAAAATGGACACTCTCATTAGAACTGTAGATAGGTTGACCATTGTAGACAGACCAGAGTCTCAAATAAGAAATCCCAATTTTAGAGGACAGCAGCTGCAATTCAGAATTGAACATAGAGAGCAAAGAACGTAGGACAAAATTATGCCACCACAGTAGCAGAATAAAACTCGTTTGCAGTAGAACTACATGCAAGGGACAGATTCTGATGACGATGATCCTGTGATTGAGGCTAATCACTTTTTCACGGCTGATGGTGTGCCCATTTTCCTTACAGAAGATGAAGAATACACAGTGGCGACTCCAGATATTCAAAAAAACCAAAATTTCATTTTGGCCAATGGTACAATACTGGAAGAGGAGTCTGATGACTATCAGATAGGGTATATGAATGCTCTATTAGCTCAGCAAAGGAAGTACTCTTTAAGGAATAGAGAGGTTACAATCAGCCCCATTCAAAAGAGAAAGGAACTCCAAATGAAAAACGATGCACAGAAGAAAGCTAAGGAGACAGCTGATCCTTCCTATAGCAAAGCACCTGCAGTTGCTAACACAGCCAATGAGAAGAACTAGCAGAACATAGTAAAGGAGCCAATAGAGAAGAAATACCCGCACATCAAAGAGGTATAAAAACCTCCCTCCTTTAATCTAGAAAATGAAATCTCTAAATTAAAAGTTTCTATGCCCCTCACAAAGTTGGTGAAGAATAGTGTGTATAAAAATTAGGTGTCCAAAGTCTTGCAAATAGATTTCGTCTCCGATATGGTCAATGTAGAAGACGACTACCCTGAACTTATTTTCAGTCCATCCACAGAAGAATATGAAGAAAATGAAGTCCATCCTTTTTACTTGAGTCTTAGAGTACATGAGTTTATCCTGCATAATGCTATGTTGGACTCCGGGGCCTTACATAATTTGATGCCCAAAGCTGTCATGGAGAAGCTAGGCCTTGAAATCACTCGTAAATATCATGACATGTATTCCTTCGACTCAAGTAGGGTCCACTGTATTGGTTTAATTAAAGATTTGGTAGTGTCTTTAGACCAGATTCCAGCAAAGAATGTCTTGATGGACGTAGTTGTTGCTGATGTCACACCAAGGTTTGGAATACTTCTATATAGGTCTTGGGGTGCAAAACTTAAGGGAACCATGCATCTTGACTTCTCTTATGCCACTATCCCTGTATTTTTCTAGTTGAGGAATTTATATAGGGAAAAGAAGATGAAATATATGATTACCAGCAAAGACAAGCCTGTAAATCATCCCATTAATGCTGTCCATACAGACTTAGAGTCTTTTGTCTTGTATTTTGATGGTGGTTTAAATGATGAGAATGTTCAATTGGTACAAGTGGATGAAATACCTGAGATTTCAGAGAATTTCAGAGAATTCCTCAAATAGGAAAACGACAAAGCAACAAACACCTCTGAACCTCTTGCCTGCCAGCAACAAAGGGACAATGAACAGCCAGAAATCAGCCAAGGTAAGGAAGAGAAGGAAACAAATTTTCAGCATCTTCAAGAAGAAGAAGAAGGCCTGTGGAGTATGGATTTTGATGGAGCTTTTGGTAAGGATTGAGCTGGAATTGGAATATGGATTAGGAGCCCTGTTTTTCAACCTGAGAAGGTTCCAAGTAATGTTAGAGTTTGTGCTTATAAGCTAGCTTTTGATTGCTCTAACAATGAAGCAGAATATGAGGCTTTGATTGCAGGCCTCAAAATTTTGAAGAAGTTGAATGCAAAAAGGATTTCTGTATATGGCAACTCCGAATTGATAATCAAACAGGTGAATGGAGAATACAAAGCCAAACATCCAAGACTGAGGGCATACAGAAATGCAGTCTTGGACATTTTGAAAATATTCCTAGAGTATGCTTTGACAGTAGTGCCCAGGATGCAGAACATTATCGCTGATTCTCTTGCCACTACTGCAAGTAACTTGAAGATTCTGATGAACTCCAGCAATAAGTTTTAAATCTATGTCAAACATAGGCTTGTTGTTCCAGACAATTTAAGGTATTGGCATGTATTTTGGGATGATAATGAGATCAATGCATTTTTGCAGGGTGATGGAAAATTCAAAGATACTCCAATAGAGGGTGAGTATGAGGTTGATGATCAGAAGTTGGAAGCAAACCAGATGGACATATTATAGTTAAAGGATAATGTAATTCCTAGAGGTCTCATACCTCTAGAGGAGCTTTTTGATCAGGATGATGTCGCAAAGAAACCAAGCTTGGTGCCCACAGAGAAAGGAGTTGAATATGTGAATATTGGAATAGATGATCAGCCCAAGTTTGTCAAATTATCAAAGGCATTATCCCCTGAGGTAAAGGAGAAGTATGTTATATTGCTTTCTAAATTTTTTGATGTATTTGCATGGGATTATTCAGATTTGAAGGTGTATGATAAGAACATAATTCAACATACAATTCCTATCAAGCCAGATCAGAAGCCTTTGAGACAGAAGCTGAGAAGAATTAATCCAAAATTGCTACCATCAATTGAAAAGGAGGTAAACAGGTTGTACAAAGCAGGAATCATAGTTCCTATTATATTTTCTAATTGGATTTTGAATTTGGTCCCAGTGCGTAAGAAGACTGGAGAAATCAGACTGTGTATTGACTTTCAGAACTTGAATAAGGCATCCTTATAGGATAATTACCCACTTCTGAAAATGGACCATATTCTATAGAGAGTAGTTGGAGCATCTAGGATGTCACTACTCGATGGCTACTTAGGGTATAACCAGATCTTGGTGCATGAGAAGGACCAAGACAAAAATGCCTTCACAACACCCTGGGGAAACTTCCAATATGGTAATATGCCCTTTGGACTCAAGAAAGCTGGAGCCACTTTCCAGTGTGCAATGGAAATTTCTTTTGCAAATGAAAAATATGTTTTTCTTGTTGTTTATTTGGATGATTTGACAGTGTTTTCAGGTTCAGATGATGAGCATTTGCACCATCTAAGAGTGGTTTTTCAGCGTTACAGAAAGTTTGGGATTTCTCTCAATCCCAAAAAGAGCCTTTTTGCCATGGATGAGGGAAAAATACTTGGGCATATCATCTCTAAATATGGCATCTGCATAGATCCAGCCAGAGTGGAGGAAATTCAGCTCATAGATCTTCCACGAAACAAGAAAGATATTCAAGCCTTTAATGGTAAGATGATTTTTTTGCGCAGATTTATACCTAATCTGGCTAAACATTTGAGAGAAATGACCAGTATGTTGAAGAAAGATAGCATGGTTAAGTGGAGTGAGGAAGCTATCAAGTCATTCAATCTGGTAAAGTTTTCTTTGTCTAATGCCCCAGTTCTGATTAGTCCCGACTATACTCAAGATTTTATTATATTTTCGTTTGCATTTGAGCATACTATGACTGCTGTTTTAATGCAAAAGAAAGATGAAGTAGAAAAGAAAATTGCCTTTTTCGGTAGGACTATTAGAGATGCTGCTTTAAGATATAATATTATTGAAAGGTAGGCATTGGCTCTTGTCAAGGCATTGAAAGATTTTAGGGTCTATATTCTACATTCACACACTACAAAATATGTCCCTAACACAACAGTCAAGGATGTGCTCATGCAAACTGATCCAGAAGGTTGAAGAGGCAAATGGATAGCAGCTATGTTGGAGTATGATCTAGAGATCAAGCCTACTAAGTTGATCAAAGGCCAAGGTTTGGCAAAATTGATGGCCCAATAAAATCTGCGTGCTTTAGATATAAACCTCATTTCAGCAATGTCGGAAGAGGAAGATGAAGGTTTTTTGGTTCCTATTTTAGATATTTTTTTGCAGTCCCCTTGCTATTCAGATATTGTGTATGTTCTTCAGCATCTGTCACCTCCTCCAGGCATGTCTAAGAGTAAAGATAGATATTTGAAGCTTAAATCTACAAAATATTGCATTTTGAACAGTTCTCTATTTTGGAAGGTTCCGGGAGGTGTTTTGCTAAATTTCCTGGTTGAAGAAGAAGCTCAGAAGGTAATGCACGATTTCCATAAAGGTGACTGTGGTGGTCACCTATTTTGGAAAACTACAACGAACAAGGTATTGAGAGACGGGTATTATTGGCCCATATTATTTTCTGATTTATATAAAATAGTGATGAATTGTCATGAATGTCAAATTTTCCAAGGGAAGAAGAAATTGCTTCCACTTCCTTTGAAACCTGTTTCAGTGAACGCACCCTTTCAGCAGTGGGGGCTCAATTTTATACGAGAAATACATCCCACGTCCTCAGCACAACATCGATGGATATTGACTAGGACAGATTACTTTACGAAATGGATCGAGGCCATCCTTTCCAGGCAAGCGATTGACACAGTAATTATTAAATTCCTGGAATCAAATATTTTATCCCATTTTGGTTTCCCATGTAAAATTGTGACAGATAATGCATCCGCATTCAGATCAAAGAAAATGATCGATTTCTGTGATAAATAAAACATCATGCTGGGCCATTCAACAGTGTATTATCCACAAGGCAACAGCCTGGCAGAGTCATCCAACAAGTCACTGATGAATATAATGAAGAAAATGTTGGAGGCAAACAAAAGAAATTGGCACCGGAAGCTTATCAATGCACTGTGGGAAGACAGAGTTAGCAGTAAAAAATCAATAGGTATATCACCTTTTGAGCTGGTTTGTGGTACTAATGCTATCTTTCCTACTTCTCTTACAGTTCCAGTTATGAGATTATTACAAGAAGTTGGCAGCGAAGATGATGACAACCAGCGAAGGATCAACCAGATGATCCACCTTCAACAAACAAGATAAGAAGTGTCACAGAAAGCGAGCCAGTTGCAAGACAAGATTAAAAATATCTATGATAGGAAGACTAAAGCAGAAAAGTTTCAGTTAGATGATGTAGTGTTGAAATGGGATGCAAGAAATGAAGACAGATGGAAGCACAATAAATTTGACAATCTTTGGAAGGGACCATACAAAATTATACCATACAGAGGTCAGAATGCCTTCTTGATTTCAGAAATGGATGGCCAGGATTGTCCTGGAGGAGCAGTAAATGGTAGGCTATTGAAGAACTACCATTGTTGAAGACATGGATCAGAATCTATCTCATCATCATTGTATATACCATTTTATTTTTCTAAAATCAAAGTTCAAAATGCACAGTCATTCAAGTTTGGGGCCTGAGGTGAAGGATATAAAACTTGGATGATATGTGTATGGTTTGGTTTTATTTCAGTTTTCAGTCTTAGTCTAGAGTCAGGGTCAATTTGCATTTGTGTCAGTTTTCAACATTTTTTATTCCATGCCCAGTGGATAAGGCTACTTGGTCTACGGTGTTATTGGCACCTCCAAGGAGCTACCATCCCCATTGGAGCCAATGTTAGTGTCAGTATAGTCATACTGCCATCAGTGATAAAAACTGCTCTTTTGCATCTGCATATTACGTGTCTCATACCGAATAAATTTCACCATTCCGTTAGGTCATGGATTCATTGATGGTAGTAATTTTTATCAGTTGTCCCTCATGAGGCACTTACTGATTTTCCTTTCTATGGTCTTCAGTCATTATTCACTTTCATTCTTAAAATCATATCAGTAGGTCATAGGATGGGTCTCATTAAATTCTAGGGTCTCACCATGGTCAAATTAATGAGTCAAATGTCAATAATATCAGCAAGGTCATGAGGAAGTCAATAAAATTAGAAGTCACAACACCTGGAAGAAAAAAAATATATTTTATTCATCTGGACGTAATTTTCACCTCAAAACTATGTTTTGAGGTGAAAACATGATATTTCACCTTTATTATTATTCATTATGTAATTCTATATCATCATGTGTAATAAGTCACAATTCAGACATTGTTATCTCCACAAAGTGATGTCCCTGCCTTCATAGAGTTTTCTGCAGCATGTTCAATGCCAAATCATCTTCGAAAGTAGATCCATCAGAAAGAGCCCCGGAACGAGATTTCTAACGGTATACTACACTCTCAAAACTGACTTCTGGATTAAAATTTATGCTTAAGTGAAGTAAAAGCCCTATATATCCTAATCCTTCCCCTTTTCCCCCTTTCCGATTATAAATTCGCATTATAAATCATTTAATAAAAATTTGATTTATATGTTAACCACTTCCCCTCCATTCCTGTTGAAAACCTTATGTTAAATATTTCAAAGGTTCGTATATATATACATACTCCCCCATCATTCCAAACCACTTCTCCACCACGCTTTATAATAAAACATTATAATAAAGTTTTATATTATAAACCCTCCGCTTCCCATCGCAATCGCAAACCTTTTCGCATCAAAAACGTTTATTTGTGCCTTCCGATCACCTCAATCGCAACATTCTCCGATGAGATCGATTGCACCCCTCCCTCCGACTACCCGATCACATCACCCCCTCCGATTACCCAATCACAACTCCTCTTCCGATCCACCGATCGCACCATCCGCCGATCCATCAATCGCAGCACATCTTCCGATCGCGACTCTCTCCTCCAATTGCAGAACACACCCCTTTCGTCTGATACGATTATGTGGGTCCCACCACTTAAATCTTATGCCCATTCATATATAAAAGAGTTTTTCCCCTTTAATCTGAACTTTGGTTAATTTCATTACATAAAGGTTCTCCCCAATCGCATCGTCGTTTCATATTAATATCACTCTACCCACTCCCGAGCCCGATTGCGATTGTGATTATAATCCCCGATTGCGATTGATCGCACATCGCACTCGCTCCCATTCCTGATTTCGATTGTGATTGTTCCCATGGGTCCCACCTAAAGCCCTCCGCCTCCTCAATGAAAAAAAGTGTTTTTCCTTTGTAAACGTGGAAAATTCATTTTTTGTTTTTTAAAGGGTTTTCTCCATGGCACCTTCTGACTTCGTTATTTTTCCATCAGACATATGCCAATCACATCGGAAGTTTTGGCCTCGTTCTAAATTACATATTCCCCATTCCTCTGATCTCGATTTGCGATTGTTCCATCACAACACGTATTTTAACGCTTGACTGTATATTGTATTCCCTATGCCTATCGCCTCCGATTGCGATTGTAATGCGGGTCTCGCCCTCTCTTCCCTTTTTTCCCATTTAAGATTAAATTTTCCCTTAATGAAAGCAGATAATTTCATTCTGTTTGATTTCAATGGCAGTTTATTAAAAAAGTTTGTTCTCTCCAAAAAGATAATGGAAATTAAAGTGACAGTCAAAGGACCGAGAGCTTATTTAAGACAAATATTGTTACAGAAAGCAACAAAATAGGAGATCTGTTCGTCGGATTACCTATTTTCTTTCATATAGCCTAATAGAAAAATCTCCAACTAGTCAAATGCAATGCTGTCTCTTATTTTTAGGGGAAAATTGTTGTGTTTCTTTACTATGATTGTATTTCAGTTCTTCAACTATTAAAACAGCTCCCTTTTCTTGTGGATCTATGTTCCCACATTTCAGCCTATTTAATGTAATTGTAAATCATTTGTAAAGCGGTTTGAAATTCTGAGAATCGGTAACTCAGAAAGTAGGGGAATAGTGTGGAAGAACATCTCTGTGCTACATTGTACAGTTTGACAGGAATTAATAAGAGACACAGCTCTGATTTGTGGGATCCATGTGGTATGAGATTTATCATTTGTTTTTCTCCTTTGTTTCATATGCCAATTGTTATGTGTTCCATTCATCCATAAACATTTCCTTTTGAATGCTTTCAAGATAGAAAGATAGAATCCATCTCTATATGCTTTGCCTTGGGAAATCATTCATACTTTGTATTTTTCTTCTGTTTGAAAAGGATCCATTTATTGTGCCCTTTTTAGCTCCGCACTAGTCTTTCCATCCCATCCTCATTAAATTTTAATTGCTAATTTTCCTCCCTATCTTGCCCCATGAAATACCTTGTGTCCTGATTTAATTCTCGGTTTCAACTGTCCCTTTTTATCTCACACGTCCCTGAAAAATTCATTTATTTTATTAAACTTTTTTCCCATCATTTTATCTAGCCTAATATCAGTCCATTTATTTTATTCCTTTGAATATTCTTTCATGGAGAGAGCCCTCTCCTGTCCTTGTAGGGCTAGCTACAAGGCTGAGCGTGGTTTAGTTGTTACCCTGATTTGCCTTTTGCAGCTTGGGGTCCAATTCAGGTGCCAACAGGGTCATTGACCCAAAGTCACCTAGGCAGTAGTATCCCGTACCCTGGTTACTCATATGATCCTAACCAAAACATCCTGCAACCAGGCTACCACCTGAGTCATCCTGCACCTCTGTAGAAAATGACCAATAGGGCGTCGTCATACCAACATCAGCAGGGAGGATCATAACCTCCCACGTAGGGGATCCATTATGCAGCTAGGAACATTGACGGAAGAGCTCCCCCCTGGAAACCATATACAAACCAAGGACAGGGACCCAAAAATTCCCCCTCCCCAGCGAAAAACCCATAACTACAAAATAATGCATCATTGAACTTTGTGCAACCTTCTCAAGCCCAACCATGCAAGTCATACGACTAGGAGAATCATAGTCATTCTCCTAACATGGCAAGAAAAAATCCAAAAAATAAACAAAAGGGAGATTCTAGACAGGGGGAAATAACCAAAAACACCCTACACGATCTCAAACTGGGGGCAGCCCCAACTGAAATCAAAACCAAGAGAAAAATAACTCCCAAGGGAAGAACAAGTGGGATAATATACGTACCAACTATTCTTGTGCTATTTTTGGTGAGTACGGTCATTACACTCATCACTATCCCAAACTCCCCAAGCTAAAGAAGCTTTAGGGTAACCATGGAGAAGGGGGACCTACACAGCAAACATATGTAATTCAATAGCCCTTCCCCCCAGAAGGGGTGGTTAGTACCCAACAACAACAATCACCCCCAAATGATTTTGGAAACAAAAACCATGAAATCTATCTGATTGGCGAGGAAATTTTCTTTCAGACACGGGATAGAAGTTATGATACCCTACCAGACACCAGTTCATTAGGGGCTAGCAAGAGTGCACCTACCGCACAATTGACTATATCGAAAATTCCTATTGAACCCCTGCCAAAAATGGTGAAGGGTCCAATAAGGTGAGTATGGAACTAGTCCAAAATGACCCATAATTATAGCATCATGGACTATTTAGCACAATCTCCCGCCACCATGTAAGCTTTAGAGGTCTTACAATATTTCTCAAATCAAAGGAAAGCCTTAATTTCCGCGTTAGGCACAATCGACCGTGCCAATTCACACCTAATGTATTTTGAATTAGATAAATCCACCCCTAGGGTTCCTTGATTGCTCGCATTACAGATATCAGTGTAAGTCCAAAACATCACGATTCATTATCCACCGATGTATCATTGACGAGGGTGCACCTACATGCATCATGTAAAAAATAATTTGACAGAAGCTAGGATCTCCCAAGCTGAAGCCATTCAACATCACACTCAAAGCATCTAACAGGCACCCTTCTACTCCCATCTATCTCTATGAAAATGTCCTGGTCTACTTGGTTGGCAAGACGGTTCTTATAGACATTGAGGTCTTGGACGCTCAGCTGGACTACAATATACTCCTTGGGTGGAGTTATATGTACGCCATGTCTTCCATAACATCCTCCGTCTTCTGAATCCTGATGTTCCCCCACCAGGATTGCATCATCATCATTGACCAATTCACATACCATGACAAATGACCCATGACGAACGCCGATGTCATGCTACCCTATGTACACACATCTACGGGATAGCTCATGCGGTACCAAGAATATGGCCTTGGCCAATTCAAACCATCATCGATCGTTAGATCATTCCTAGGAGATCCCCCTATTATACTAGAATCATTCGTTGATATGACAAGGGCCCCGGTGTGCATGATGACATCATCAACACCTAAACCAGCTAGGAGACAGAGACTAGTTGTAATGAAACCGAGGCCACATGCATGGGATTTATACCCTATGCTATCTCCCAAAATCCATTTATGTACCCTCCACCTAGTTTCCTGTCACAACAAACCTTGGAAACAGTATCATTGCCAAACATGTCGTTTGCGATACCTGTCTGTTACCTGGTACCACCAACCATGTTTGGAGCCCCTAGCATTACATTTGCAAGAATAACTCCCATTCCTTCTCAGGAGGTGACACCAATTAAAGAAATTCCCATATAAATGCTATTTAAAGTGACCAGGAAAACCCCATTGCACCAAGGGAAATACAACCTTAGGCATTGTGTGATATCGTAGGCCATCCTACCAATATATGCCCAAATTTGGATGAATTGAAACCTCTCCTAAGCTCTGATCAAAATGCCGTGACAAGAAGTTCCTGTAAAAATGAACCAACCACAAAAACCAAGGAAAATAATTGCGTACCGACCATGCATGTGATATCTACAACAATTATGGGCATTAAACCCATCATTTCCCAAAAATACCATGGTATAGGGAAGACTTACATTCCCTAGAAGAATCATATCAGGAGGATCACCCCATGCAGACAAATGGGGAATAACCTCGGGTAATATTATACCTTCAAAAGGCAAGGCCGTCACCAGAAAGACTCTCGTTTGTCCCTCCTCCTCCTATCCAACATTGTGCACTCTGCGATCAACCTAATCATTTCATCGCTAACTGTGTAGCCTTGGAGTTGTGTCAAAGATGGTATCTTGTTAACCCAGTATACCATGCCAACATTCTAGCAATCCAGTATTCGTGTTAGATATGTTTTGGCGATCACCCATTACGTCAATGTCATTACATCCCTCGAATTCGTTCAAATTTAACCAATTTACGCACAACCATAATGCGCCTCTCCCTAAGAGATGGCTAAAACACACAATCCATGGAAATATTGACAAGGCAAGAGGAGGTTACCAGCAGATCCATTCTCTTTCTGTGAACAAAAAAATGGTCGGTTGGGGGCCACATAGGCACCCCCAATCGCCCTCCGTGGAGAAGATATACATGTGCATTATGCAACACACGTAACCATTTGGTCACCAAATTCCTAGACCTATAATCGCTACGCATATGGAATCCAATCACCTCGCCAGCTCTGAGGGAACGGAATACCCAAGAAAGACATTCTTGTATAGTGTGTCAAGGCAACCATCATGCTCAACACTATACTTACATCCCTCGATTGCACCCGCTAATCAACATCATATTTTCATTAGAAACGCACCACCGGGATATAATTAGTCCAAAGCTTAGAGAAGCTAATGTAAGGCAGATTTCCCCGAGGAAGCCTACCCCATATCAATATCAAAACATTGGGCAAGTCAAAACGATGCACCATCCAAACAGGACCCATGTCCAATCTAGGGCGGCATGTGGACTGTGTGGTCGAATAGGCCACTGGGTCAATTAGTGAAAGGAATTGAAGCACCTCAAAAACAACTTTCCCATGGTATCCCCTATCTCGTAGAATCATCTCTCTAATCAAGAGAAGATCACACACTTCTTTTGCAAGATCTGCTGACATTTTAACCATACAATGAATTGTGAGTACCTCCCAAGGCAAAGAGCAGCAAGAGCAGCATTAAGCCTAGCACCCCCAAAGGAATTTGACCTCCCAAAACCAAAAACTCGAAGCTGGTAATAGTAGAATAATTCCCCTACGCCTGATCCTTTCTGAGCGTTCACTTTAGGGACAAAGAGTAGTATTGGTTCTCACACCATCTACTCATTCAACACCGTAGTACCATGCACCATTTGCACTAGCCATAACATTTAGGTGCCTATGTACCAAGCATGATTTCAAAATCCATGAAAGTGCGAGTACTCTTTGTACGCCTCGTGAGGAACCTCGACTTGCTCTCACGCAAGCCTCCACGATGGAATTCCCCCTCGACCCTCCCCACCAAATTCCGATGATAGAAAACATCATATGCAATTCATATCGTCATCTATAAGAACCATGACTCATGTTGTATTCTCATCAGTATAGGTGTCGAGCTCGTTGTAGATACGAGAGTAGTTTTACCAACGACAGTGGAAACCAAATCTATCTATACCCTATCAACCACGTCTGGTTCCACTACTTCGACGATGGAATCTTGTTCATGTCTGTCGACTAGCTCCATTAGGACCAAACCAGCTCCTCATGGCCTTATGCGGACTCAATCCCCCTTGGGATCCTTATTCCACTCAGATAAGGATATTTTTTAGGCCATGATGGAACCAAATTATCTGTGGGATGCAATGCATAACCATTCATTTTTTCTTCTTGAAAAAGCATTCGACCCTAACAACCTAGGAAACCATGAGATATACGTAATCTAATCAAAATATTTCCTTCCATTTGGGAAATTTGATTGGTTCAAAATCCCATTCTAGCACCTGATGGATTCGAAGAGGGGAACATGTCTAACATTTCTCCCACCATCAAGGTGAATATCTCTCGAAATACTGATAAATTCGAAGAAATATCGCTAGGGACAGGATGTTTCCCAAATGAAGTAACCTCTTACACCCATTTGTTGTAAGTGTATGGTGACATCTTCGCATGGGAATACTCACAAATGCGAGGGCTTAGTCCCACTATAGTAAAGCACCACATTGACACCGGTCCTCACGTACTGCCAGTACACTAGAAACAATGTCAACTACACCCATCCAAGGTAGAAGAAATTAAATGAGAAATCGATAAGCTTCACAAATTTGGGTTTATCCACCCCATCACTTACACATCATGGTTTTCCAAACTTATTCCCGTCATGAAAACGCATGGCACCATATGTGTCTGTACCGATTTTCACGATTTGAACAAAGCTTATCCAAAGGAAAATTACCCTACCCCATTCATTTACCAAGTTATCGACACTTGCATGGGACATGAGGCCCTTTCCCTCATGGATGGTTTCTTTGGGTATAATCAAATCCAAATGCGGCATACCGACTGGTACAAGACTTCGTTCACCACCCCATGGGACACGTTCGTAGATCAGGTTATGCCATTCGGTCTTAAAAATGCTGGAGCCACTTTCCAGAGGGCCATGAATTATATCTTTCATGACTTGGACCACCTCATCCTCACCTCCTTGGATGAACTCACCGTCTGATCGAAGAAGCGATCTGATCATCTTGAGGATCTGCGGTTGGTATTCCAATGATGTCGGCATTACAACCTATGCTTGACCCCCCACAAGTGCATCTTCTACATCACTGTAGGAAAACTTATAGGTTTTATTGTGTCCCAAAAAGGGATTAGAGTGGACCCCCTCAAGTTCCAAGCTATCAAAGAGGTACCACCCCCTCAAACCCTCAAGAAACTCCAATGCTTGCAGGTAAAGGCAATTTTTATTAGACGCTTCATCCCACGTTATGCCACTTGCGCTTAGGGATTCCTACGCCTCCTCCGTCAGGAAATCCCATTCAAATGGGATGACAAATTTATGAGTTTCTTTGATATCAAGCGGGATTTGGAGAATAATAATTTCTTGTGATATCATTAAAAATCCCATTAGTTATTTTAAATAGCCACAGCCCATAAATCTTGATATATAGGTAGATCATTTTACAATTTTCACTTAATAAAATTGTTTTAATACAAGTATCATTAATCTATGATTGTCATTGTTCCATAATATTGAGCTTCTATTCTAGTTCCATAATTTCATAATCATGGGATAGGTACGGTTGAATCATGAACAAATATAAAGTACTAAGCATAGCAAGTATATAGAAGATTATTTAAATAATAGAGTCCCACACCACCATGAGAGAAAAGAAATTCCTAATGACTTGTTCACGTGAGAGCCAGAATTAGTAGGAAGTAGGAAGGCTGGAGAAAAGTATAGGGGAAGGTTAGGAGGTACCTAAAGTATAGGGTGTAAGGCCCCAGCTTCATGAGGTGCGTTCACGGTGATGGACGCGCACATCAGGCGTTTAGACAATGTTTGGGCACCATGTGACATTATGGGTGTATCGTCACACTGTAACCGCATGAGCGCAAGCATGTGACAATGGAGGAACACATGCAGTGATCGAGTGATGTAGCGAAGGTTTCGTCGCATTATAGGCAGCGGGGGTCGTTGGCCAAGCGACGTTATAGTGAAACGTCATCCTATAACCACGGTTAGAGGCTGACATTACACATAGTGGGTGAACAACCGAACAGAGGTTGGGTGGGTTGGCTAGAGTCTACTAAGTGACCCACGCCATTACATAGGAAAGTATATAAAAGGGATGAGAAATGAGTTGTTAAAACCATCCCATGAACCAAGCAAAAAATACACATAAGACATTCAAGCGAAGGCCATTAGACAACACCACGATATTTTCCAACAGCTTGTTGGTGGTAGCCAACACTATGGTGGCGGGCACGTTGAACATAGCAAGAATGCAGAAGTTCAGGGCATTGGGTCGAGTCGTGAATGCAGTGTGACGACGTTGGGTCGAGTCCGACAATGCGTGGAGGAAGTGCATGCGGAAGAATACCGACGGGCGTCTACACCGTAGGTCAAGTTCGGCAGAGCGCAAGGCGTTGGGTCGGGTCGGGCGACAAGTGCAAGACTGTGTGCGGAACAATACCATAGGGCATCCGCAGTGGAGGTCGAGTTAGGTAGGGCATGTGGTAGGCTGAATGTGAGTTCAGACCTCATTCTGAAGCGACCTTTCATTGGAATTAAGTGCGACAATGTGCAACAAGTGCCTATTGGTGGGCTAAAGCCAACCAAAGTGCGAGGAGTAAGTTTGGACACTCAGTGAGCTTGGAAAGCATGTGAACATCATGGGCTACAACTGACTCGGGGTGACCCAAGTGACCCGGCAGCACGACACTTGGGGCAGAATTGTGTAGAAATTCCTTTTGGGCTAGTTTGATGATAGACAAATGTTAGAACTTGGTCAAGAGGTAAACTAACATTGCCAAGGAGAAAAAGGGGATTTTGCTGGATTGGACTTTGTATTGTATATTATACTTTATGAAACCTATTATCGGGCAGACTGGTTAACAGGGAGTCGCCCCTCCCTTGTATGTATGGTGTACATGTGGATATGATGATGATGTTTACGTTTTCCGCATATTGAAAGATAATTCTGATTAACTAATTAAGATAGTGTTGCTAGAGGCATAGTCTACTTGTGGAGTACTTGAAAAAAGAAACACAAGGTAGTGTCGCACTCGTCTTTAACGTGGTTGAAAAACTACCAAGATATAGGGGTGTAACATAGGGGAAAGTTAAGAAGTACCTACTGGCATCTTAATATGATGCCAATTCAAGTTAGATAGGTTAAAAGAGAATCATTATTTCAAGTTTGATTGGAATCGAAATGAATTTTGCAATAATTTTTTGATATGGTGATTTTTTTTAATAGTGTAAACATTAAATTAATATTAAATTCGAAATTAGTAGGTATGTAATTATGATTTATTGAAATCCAGATTAATGATGGAGAGAACTATGCGTCATAGGCAACCTGTTAGGGGCTTATAATGTCCAATAAAGTGAATATCATATTAAGGTACCCTGGAAGAAATTTTTGCCTTATTTCACTCCACAGGAAATGCGATGTAATGCATTGCTAGCAATCATATTCAATCCATCCTTGATTTACACACAACAATTAAAGCAACAAATATTGAAGTTAATATATATTAAGAAGTTTAAGATGATTGAAGAAATTCCAGTTATATAACTATAACTGCTGAGAAAAAACCTCAGATCATGTCACAGTTTTCACAATATGAGAATTTAGTTGGCAGTGCATTAAATAAAGATTACACAAAACTTTTGAGATCGGAACATAATTATATTTCTGCATAAGTTATGAGAATGGATTCGGGGAAAGAGAACATCCACATTTTTCCCTTATTAACACACAGTTATTATCCAATTAAGCAATCTCAAATCATTCTTATTTATGTCCATAGTGGCTCCCATAACAGCACGGGATCCAAGTTGTCTAGAACAAGCACGCCCATAATGTCCATATAGGTGTTTTCACTCTCTTCAAGTGAGGGGATAAATAAATTGGGCTCTCAGACATCAGGATATCCATGGATGATGGTTAAGAGATTGGCATGTTGCTCAGTAATGGTGGCTACCTTTTCTTGTGTGGAAGCCAATTGTGATTGAAGCTCTACCACTTTATTGTGAAGATCATTGATTACTCCTAAACAGCCATGGAAAGGATCTCACACTCTTTCCCTTGCTTTGTACACCATGCTTCTTACTGCTTCATTTATCTTCTCCGTCGGAAGACCTTATAACACCCCATTTCGTCATCACGCCATCAATTCATCACACACAACCTTCAAAAATATGAGAGCTTTATGCTCAGTACAAACAGATCATATTCACACATAGAAGAATTTTATTATTACATTCAAACACAAGGAGTTTAATTGTTTGTACTATATTCACATGTAGAGGAATTTAATTATTACACTCCAAACACATATAGATGAAGGTGAGTGTACAGTATAGGTGTCTGGTTCCTCAATTTCATACTTATTTACATGACAGGTGTCTTGCACCAGGAGCACGATCATTATTTATTCTATGTCTCAACGCATTATGTCTTGGTTAGGATGATTCAACTTGATGCAAGAATTTTAAGGTTAATTAGCTAGTTAAATTATATTTCAAGGTGTTCTAATTAATTAGAAACAATTTGGAGACAAAATCACAAAAAAGAGATGGGAAAAAATAAGGGTTCATCAGCTAGTTAAATTATATTTGTGGGTGTTCTAATTAATTACAAACAATTTGGTGACAAAATCCCAAAAATAGATGGGAAAAAATAAGATTTAAAGAAATTTAGCCTGGATACCATTAACACCCACACATTTTGCACCAACAACAAATTGAAAATTTGAAAAATATTTTAAAAATGACACAGATGACCTAAAAAAAATTGAAATATATTTTACAAATGAGACAGATGACCTCAAAAACAATTGAAAAATATTTTTAAAATGAGACAGATGACCTCAAAAAAAATAGAATTATCTGTTCAAGGAATCACATTCCAAAAGGTATTTATGAAATTTACAATCTGAGTTAAGTTCAACCTGCAATTTAAAGAGAATATAAAGTTTTAAGGAAGAATATTTTAGAATCAGATAAAAAAAATAAAATTAAAAAAAACTCCTATCAGTATTTCAAAATTCTAAAATAGAATTAAGTTCAACTTGCAATAGAGTTGATCTTAGTTGGCATGATCTTGGTTAGGATGATTCAAAGAGTCTGGGTTATTCTTCTCAAGTCTGTGGATGTTTTGGGAGCAACTTATTGGTTATTGAATAGGTCATTCCTTTCAATTATTTTCCTCCAAATGGGTACACATTCTGTAAATGAATGCTGATACCATCAACACCCACACATTTTTCACTCACAACAAATTGAAAATTTGAAAAATATTTTAAAAATGAGATAGATGACCTCAAAAATAATTGAAATATATTTTGAAAATGAGACAGATGACCTCAAAAAAAATTGAAAAATATTTTTAAAATGAGATAGATGACCTCAAAAACGATAGAATTCTCTGTTCAAGCAATCGAATTCCAAAAGCTATTTCTAAAATTTACAATCTGAGATTAGTTCAACCTTCAATTTAAAGAGAATTTCAAAGTTTTAAGCAAGAATATTTTAGAATCAGCTAAAAAAAATTAAATTTAAAAAACTCCAATCAGTGTTTCAGAATTCTAAAATCGAATTAAGTTCAACCTGCAATAGAGTTGGCCTCATTTGGTATGATCTTGGTTAGGATGATTCAAAGAGTCTGGGTTATTCCTTTCGAGTCTATGGATGTTTTGGGAGAAACTTATTAGTTATTGAATAGGTCATTCGTTGCAATTATTTTTTTTCATTTGGGTACACATTGTGTAAATAACTGCAGAGACCTTTAACACCCACAACAAATTTCAAATTTGAAAAATATTTTAAAAATGAGACAGATGACCTGAAAAAAAATTGAAAAATATTTTTAAAATGAGACAGATGACCTAAAAAACAATTGAAAAATAATTTAAAAATGAAACAAATGACCTCAAAAATGATATAATTCTCTATTCAAGCAATCAAATTCCAAAAGGTATTTCTAAAATTTACAATTTGAGTTAAGTTCAACCTGCAATTTAAAGATAATTTCAATGTTTAAAGCAAGAATATTTTAGAATCGGATAAACAAAATATGAAACATTCATTGTGTATTCCAACATAGGTGGAATCCCTTCCAATTTTAAATCCAGATCCGATTGACTGATCAATGGTGGTTGCTTTATTTATCTCCCAAAGTCTGAGTGTTACTAAGTTACTTAAAGTGGGGGGAATGTGGGTACGACAAGCACTTCGAATTTTCTTTCATTACCAGAATGTGTATTGATACGATGGGTAACAATAGGCAGTAGTATGTGCTCGACCGTAAGGGAGAGGAAGGTTAATTTAATGAATACTAGTGAGGTTGCGCTCATTCGTAAGAGAGAGGCTAGCCCAATGAGTTAGATCTCTCACAATGGAATAGCTTATTACAGAGAGAATTTAAATTGAATAGGAACCGTAAGCATCTTAGCCATCATCTAAGCATGCATCCATCCCTGGCTTTATTACATGAATGGGGTAGATATCACTCCATCATCCCCATCGACTAGGATGAAGGGTAACAAACTATTATAAGAAAACCAGTAAGACAAACATTACACTAATTACGAGCTTTGTAATCACTCATATTATATGTAACCAAAATTTGAAATGGTTGGGATACTAATCACTGTAATTGCATAATGAATAACTCTTTTTTACAAAATCTGATATGGCTTGATTTATTACAGAATTGGAATTTTTTGAAGATTGAAGAATTTTCTTGCTACTAGGTTGATCAAGACCGGCCCTTATTTCTTGCTAATACTACTAGCTTGCTAAACGAATAAAAAAAAAATCTTTATAAAATACTGAAACTAACAGTCTAGGTGACCAAACCATATAAAGGAGGTTTCATCTTATCTAGTATAATCAAGTTGTATAGTTATGCTATTATTTTGAAAGAGTTCTCCTAGAAAAATATATTGGGTGATTGATATTCCCTTCCCCATGTTACGCAAGAACTACTCATAAGGTTTCTAAGGTTGCATATAGCGGGCTGAGTTCAAGCAAACCTAGCATTACGTATATAATACAACTATTTTGATTGGATGCAATTTAGAAACAATTTTGTACCTCGGGAAACTTCACCAGTCCAACAAAGTCATCATAGAGGAGTCATGTAGTGGCTCAAACTTGGACTTCAGAAAATCACATTTAAACAATAATTTTCCAATTTGAAGACGTAGGAACTTGGAAATTCAGAGATCTCAATGCCACAATGAGAAGAATATGTCGAGGTCACAATGAGAACAATACATTGAGCCCACAACGAGAAGAAAAGCAAGAAGCTGAGGATGTCAAGAATTAAAAATTACCTGCAAAACAAAACAAAAAAACTATAAAATTAAGAGAGCAGAAAGGAAAAACAACAATGAAAAAAATTCACAACAAAAAAAAAAAAAAAAATCCAACAAATTTATCACCTTTGTCTGTGACCCTGCAACAGCAAACAATGGTAATAGGACAACAACAATAAGCCCACAATGGTAATATGAAAAAAATAAGCCTGAAACCTATTCATGTTTTAGGGCTGGTGTATTTATAAAATAAAGTTTGGCCAGATTATTTTAAGAGTTTGGCCAAACTAATAGTCCAGTTGAACTATTAGTTCAACCGAACTTTAGTTTCTCGTTTTCTCATCTTCGACCAAAATTTTTTTTGCCCACGCCGTGAATCCACAGCCAATGTAAATGATAGAATGAGTTTGACGGAACTAATTTCAAAATTTCGGTGGAACTCTAAGATAGTTCAGCCAAGATTTTATAAATATTCGACCAAACTATTGGGAAAATGACTTTTCTTCCCCATATTCTCAGAAAAGTGTAACCTACCTTCGCGGTTTTACCCCCATACCTTCTTTTGTAGTTGAATTTCCTCTAGATATCCTTTTAGTCCTAAAAATTGGTGTTGAAACTATGATTATATTTTTTCTAACTTATCACCTTCATGCGCATCTTCAAGACAAAAGGGCCATCAAACTCCAACCAAACATGTTAAATGCTTATCAAGTCAACTGTAGATTTCCTCTGCAAATAAACATACTACCTCATAAACATTATTTACTAACAATTATCTATACTGCTCAAATCGGTGTAATTATATAATAATATATTTGTTCATACTACAAATGTATGGCCTTCTTGTAGGTTTTCGTTAAGCTTCACCTCCTGCATTGATGTCGAATATGCCCAACAGTGCCTATTAATTTCCCAAGCTTCTGTATAATTGTTGTCCAATCAATCACAATTGATGAATTTTGACATGTGCGTAAGAAGAACAGAAATATATCATCTCATTGCATGCTAATTTTCTATATTTTGACCACTCTTTCTTTCCTTTGGGTCTGAATAAGAAATTGACCTTTGTCTATAAGTGCATGATATTTTTTCAAATTTTATCTACTAGATTTTCACTAAGAATTTTAACGTTAGTGTAATACCCCTATTGTAATAACTTTTATAATAACTTGTGGCATTATTTTCACTTGTAACTATTTCATTAAGTGGATCAGTAAATTTCTCAAAATTAAAAATGTTGAAAATTGTTCGAAATTAGTTCCAAAACAAATATATCTTCACCCTGAATCCAACAAAACTCAAATCACTCAAAACCGTTATAGTATGCTCCTGATATCACATTCTGATGATGGTCCTAAAAAGATAAAAAAAAATCAGGTTGGTCACGTATGTTCACTGTGAAGTTCGTACGCTCGCTAGGAAAGATTATTGGAGAGGGTGATTATGTTTTTAGGAGCAATGGTTTTTCGCCAAGTGTCCTCCTTCTGATTGGTCACAATTCGGTGTAATTTGATTTGTTGGTTAATTTTTGACATGGCCCAATGGTGGAGAACCACATGGGCCAAAGGCTAGCTACCACGTCGAACATGGCCATTGTGGTGACATTGCAACCCTATGACACACCTTCATTATTTCATGGCTGCAAGTCATAAAAGGAACCTTGACTATAAAAATCCATGAACCATGTAGTGAATTTTATGTTGAACCATGCCAAAGGGGCGATTGAGCATAAGACCCTAACAATAGTAGTAGGGGATGAGGCTTTCCTAAGACTAAAAAGGTGAGTAACTAATGGGAGAGGAAATTTTCCAATACTCACTTGATGCCACTATAAGGAGACTTCTAGTCCACAGGGTCTTGGGTAGACATTGATCCAGTGCACTCTTAAGGAACTTCTAGATATTAAGTCCCAAGTTCCATTCCCTGCCCTATTACAATGTTATTATTTAACATGACCATTATGTCGCTTCACCAATAAAAAACTTAAAATGATAAGTATTAATTTAAAACCTTACCCTATAAAAAATAGGAATTCACCCATTTTAAGAAAACATTCCAAGAAAATTAATTATGACATATATGTGATATTATTTTGATGTAAGTACTCTATGATACCCCCAATCGGGGTGCCCTCTAGCAGCAGATGAACCAAGCCATGATGAAGGTGGTGAAGGAGGACGAGAACATGGCTCCCCCATGCGTCGGGAGGTCGAACACGGTCGCCAAGGAATAGGAAAGGACACATCCCAAAATGGAACATTATGACGTTCATTACTTCGCATGCAAAACAACTCAAGGAGCTAGGTGGGATATGAGAGGGAGGTTGTGGAAAGAGCTGTCGGGATTTATTAAGGCAGGTTAAAACCAAGCATTTGATTATTCTTGTGACATTCCTTCTATGCAAGTTAGAGGTTCTGAACACTGGTTCCTTGCGTGCACAACCTGGCAGGACTTGCAGATGACGTTGGTGCCCTAATTTTGCATGTGGGTATGTACCCAATTCACATTTCACCACTACGATGAAAATGGTATCCGAGTATTGGTGCATGCACCAGAAAATATACATATTTCTGGACTATATTTTCTCTGTTTGTAATAATTCTTGTAACTGTATTGTCAAATTTTGAATTATCTTGAGTTCTGAGGAATTTAACCACCTGAAAGGTTGATGTAATTCCTTCTTAGTTCATTTTCTAAATTTAATGTCCTGTTTTGCAAACGTTTTTTGGGTTAGGTATCGTAAAGAAGTTGTCACTCATCCCAGTCTCAGTCGAAAATGCGATATTGTCAAACCTTGTATAATATAAATAGGTCTACCTGGGAGTTGGAAAATGCTTGTATGAATTTTCAAGATGTCAATGTTGGAAGGGGATGGGGAGAGTCGAATAATAATTTGTCTTTCCTTGCTTTACCACTGAATTTGCCTACCAGTCTTCCTCAGGAAGATATTGGGGTAATTAGTCATAAGGTGGAGCTTGGACATATGCCTCCGGGCTTCATTCGGTCTGCCAAATATGTAAAGGGTCTCACTATGGGTAAGTATCATGCATGCAATCATAGCAATAGTATATTCGTTGGTAAGTGTCGCACATGCAACCATGGCCCTCAAGGCCGGCATTATCCCACTATAGAAGTTACCAACCTGTCCATGTCTTATAGATTGTTCTATAACTTGTTGGGTTCTTGTCATTATGTTTCTATTCTAGGGATTGTAGCCATTCACCTCATTCTCATATTACTGTCGGCGCGATATCTAGCTATGGTGAAAAAGAGCAAGGGAGAAAAAGTAGCCACAGATAAAGGCGAGGCCAAAGTTTCGAATCCGCTGGACAAAGGCAAGGCCAAGCGAGGTAGGAGATCCACAGAGAGATAACAGAAACCTTGTTCAAGGCTTACTTAACGGAGACACTATGATTTTTAAAATCTCTCATTCATGGATGGGAGACTGATGCAAGAACCAAAATAGAAGAAGAGGAAGACACTATGGAGGAAGAACATAACTATATCATCACATACTTGGGTCAAAACAGGCGGAAAATTTCTCTGTTTCACCACTTTATCAGAACATAATGGCTGATAAAATGCCTTCTTGTTAAGGCAATTATATCAGTACAGGATGTTGGGGGAGATCCCAGAGAAGCTACCACTCTAGCAGAGATCAATAGAAACATTAGGGAAATGAACCTGCACCAACACCACCATTATGTGCATCTCAGAAGAATTGAGAAGGAAACCATATCCATGCATGAGGTAGATATGCCTCGTATGAGTGTCAAATATCTGGCTCCTGTGGAGTCAGATGATGATTAGCCAAACTAATTTTTTTTTAGTTTTGATAGCGGATAGCTTTTTGTTTATTATTATGTAAATGTTAGTAAGTTCAAACATTGATATATGTTACTTAAGGACAATTAATTTTTAGTTTTGATGGTGGATAGCTTTTTTTTTATTATTATTTAAATGTTAATAAGTTCAAACATCGATATAAATTACTTAAGGAAAATTCAAAGTAGACTAAGGAAATACATGTTTTGGATGGCGTTCAATGCACTTAGACTGCCAACAAACCTGGTTTCCTCTGGGAGGTTGAGGCCTAATTTTTGTAATTACTAAACCTGTTTTTTTTCATATAAATAGAAAATAGAAAAGACCTACTAAATTTACGAAAAAAAAAGATGTAAATACTCTATAAAAAAATGATAAAACAAGCAATTTGATACAGAAAATTAGCTAGAGCCTACATCATGTTTCCAAGGAGGAATGAGATGTAATGTATTGCCATGAAAGGTATTCAATCCATCCTCGATTTACACTTAAATATTAAAGCAACAAATAATTAAAAAATGATATTTTTATAACTTTAAAATGATTGAGGAAATTCTCGCTATAACTTCAGAGATCAAAACTTAGATAGAGTCACAGTTTCCACAATCTGAAGTTTTAGTTGGCATTAAAATAAATAAAGATTAAAAAACCTTTAGCTATCTAGCCATAACCATATTTCTGCATCAGTTAGGAGAACGGACTTTGGGGGCAAGGAGGACATCCAGAGTTTTCCCTTATTAACACATAGTTATTCTCAAATTAAGCCAGATCGAATCATTCTTATTTTATTTCCAGAGTGGCTCCAATAACTCTAGAGGATATACGTCATCCAGGACAGGCTCGTATATAGGCGTTTTCACTCTCTTGAGGTGATGGGATGTACAAATTGGATTCTGAGACTTCATCATATCCATAGATGATGGTTAGGAGATTGGTATGTTGTTGAATAATGGTGGCGACCTCTTATTTTCTGGAAACCAATTACGATTGCAGCTTTGACAATTTAGTCTGGAGATCTTTTATTACTCCTACACAGCCATGCATAGGATCTCAGATTCTTTCCTTTGCTTCATACACCATGCTTCTTACTGCATCGTCTCTCTTCTCAGCCAGAAGACCCTATAACACCGCAGTACAATTCGTCATCATCCCATCAAACCATCACACATAGCTTTTACAATTCTGAGAGTTTTATGGTCAACACAAATAGGTGAAAGCATATGTAGAGTTTAATTATTACACTCAAAACACATCTTGCTAAAGTGGATGTACATAGGTATTTGGTCCCTGAGTTTCATTCTTTTTTACATGACAGGTTTCGAAAACTTGTACCAGGAACACGATCATTATTTAGTCTATGCAATATTCTATGCAAAATATTTGTTGAAAAATTTATCATGGGTTTGCAAATTAACAGATACAATAAGAGTTATGAAAATTTAAAATAGTCTTGAATAAATTTAAATATGAAAGTGGAATGTGAAAAAGTTATGAAAATGTAAAATAGACTTTAATAAATTTAAATATGAAAGTGTTTAAATATGAAAGTTGAATGTGAGAAACCATACATATAGATATCTTGTTTTGCAATTCTATATATATATATATATATATATATATATATATATATATATATATATATATATATATATATATATATATATATATATATATGGGGATGAGCAAGAGATACAACATTTAAAAAAGAAAAAATGAAATTTAACATAAAAATTTGAATGAAATAAATTTGAAATTAAAATAAATAAATAAAAAGAAAAACGAAGTTAAATTTTGATATATATTTTTTAATTTTTATTAAAAAATAAAAATAAATGGAAATTAATGATATTAAATTAGGAAAAAATGATAAAGATAAATATTATTGTATAAGGAGGGAAAAAATAAATTTACTTTATTTATCTTTTATATATTATTTAATTTAATTTAATTTATTATATTTAGAGACATTTTGTAATTTAGTATAAAGTAGCCTTAAAATAAATTAAAATATTTTTTATACCAAAAATAATTGCAAATAATAAAAATAGAAAAATATATTTATAAGATCCAATACAAGTAATTCAATGTTTGATATACATAGCATTATTTTATATCAATCAAATTTTCTTGGGCAATTGTGTAGAATAGTTGTTATTATCACTATGTGGCTTAATACGTCGGTTGTTGTGCAGAATAGATGTTATCCTCCCTACTCGTTGTTATTCTTACTACTTACTTAATACATGGTTGATTGTGTAGAATAGATGTTATCGTCCCTACAGAGATAAATAACAACAACCTTTTAATGATAGGGAATCCAACTTAATTGATAATAAATGATTTATAATTTCTTTTTAAAAATACTTTCTACATTTCTTTAAGGGTGGTTCATACATCCAAGGGAACACTAAGTGGCTTAATACATGGGTGGTTGTGCCAAATAGATGTTATCCTCCCTACCCAAATTAATACCAAGAAGCCTTTAATAGTAAGGAAGCCAACTTAATTGATAGTAAAATATTTATATTTTCCCTTTTTAAAATACTTTTTACATTTTCTTTAATGGTGGTTCATACATCCACGATTGATTGGCTTGGGGAGTGGTGCAAATAGTTGTTATCCTCACTATCTCGCTTAATACATGGGCATTAAATGGAAGCCAACTTAATTGATAGTAAAAGATTTATAATTTACTTTTTAAAAATACTTTACTAAAAAAAGTCAGCTAATCCTTGAGGCTTTTCTACATTTTAATTTAGATGAAATTTGTAATTCCTTGACTACTTAATATTAAAATTTTTATTATATTTTAAATTTTCCAATATAAACAAAATGTATACTACTTTTAGTTTAATAGGTATCTTATTGTTCAATAGATATCCTAAAGAATATATTTGAATATCTATATGAACTTCCTATACACACATATATATACCCATAGATGAACTTAAAAAATTAAGGTAATTACATCTTAATAATAAGATATCTGAATGACTATACTAAATAAAATCAGGGAAAATTTTAGGGGTTAATATTTACAGATTGGCTAATTTTCCATATTTTTTTCCAAAAAAAATTTAAACTAAAAATTGCCAAAATATTATAGAGACTATATAAAATCATTACAAGCTTCAATATTTTCACTATAATATCACGAAATATTTTATAATTTACATATTATGAATTGGTAAAATTTGCCAAAATTTCTAATCTTTAAGATAAAATTCCATCTTTAATATTTTCCTTAAAGCTATTAAAAAATTCATTTCTAAAACATTTTATTAAATTATTTTAGAACATTTTATTAAATTATTATTTAAAATCTATAAAATGTAGAATTATTTTCATTTTTAAATACGGATTTATGAAGTATATAGAAGGATCAAAATTTTGAGGTTGCATTTTCTTTTAAGACAAGTTTTGTCCTTCACCTCAGTTTAATATAGACATTTTTAAAATAAACTAAAGAGAATCTGTAAATGTAAACTTTGCACAATTCTACTATATAGAACAGTATATCTTACATGAGCCTGCCGAACTCTACGAAAATAATCAATATTCAATATCACAATTACTCGTATAAACCTATGAATCTTACAACCAGAAGAAAATAAATATTAAATACATGGGATCACTAGACATTTGGCATAGCTGATGGGACTTCAAAGAGATCCGACCCCAGGGATTAGAAGTTTGATAGAGACCGTTTATTGCTTCCTATGAATCATTAGATGGCTTTCGTTTATTACTTCCTATAGGCGGACCACTGTCTGGCTTTTGTGAATGCTTCTCTGTGAAATTATCATTTATAAATTGCCTACTGTGATGTATACCTCACATATAAAAGACATAAATACCAAAACCGCATTTGGGCAATGGAACGAACCTTGAGTAGTTTGATGACGTGGCCATTACCGAAAACCCTATGTAGCAGCAGGAACTCGTCGGCTCTGTCTGGAGGAAAATATGGCGCGAGCCCGCATTCTTCTGAACATTTTTTTCTCTGGGTTTTGGAAGCAGCGCATGCAGGTGTCGACGACATTTGTACCGCGGAAGAAGTGGCGTACACCATCCTCAGAGCCAAGGAAATCCGTTGTAAGAGTACAGTATCGCTAACCTTGGTATAAAGATGGAAGTAGCGAAAACAGAAGAAGTTTAACGCTGCAATTGAAACATTCAGCTATTTATAGACTATTGGTCGGTGAACGATTATTAGTCTATCGACCCCACAAATTTTACTGGGAAATAATTTAAATTTCAATATGATTTTTGCTAAAATATAACAGCAACGTTGAGAATTTTGGATTACATTTATTAAATTTCAGTATTTTGGGTGTTCAAGAAATTTTTGATGGTGTTAATCAATTTCTGTCATAAAAATAATTTAAACACTTTTATAATTACAAAAAAAAATCACTAAATCTTTAATAAACAACAATTTTCCAAACAAATATATGACCTCTTGACAACGCCTAAAATTGTCATTAATAACAAATAAAAATTGTAAATAATACACCCATCAAATTCTATGTGGGGTTTTTCTTATGTTAATATATATTTTAGAAATTGTAATTTTATTTTTAAATATATATATATATATATATATATATATATATATATATATATATATATATATATATTTTGCTTCTGGAGTGGTGCAGAGTTTATCTAGAGGGCAGAGGGATAGCCTTCCTCAGTCATATAAACAGGCCATAAGCCACAACCATCTGGGAGCAGGGATGGCAAGATGAGAATGGCTTACAATTAGACCCCATTTGGACTGAAAATTGGAGATCCTACATTGCGAAGCTCCGCAGAACGAATGTATGCATTCGGGAGGACCCAGACACACTCAGTTGGGGATTTGATCAAAAAGGCTTTTACTCCCAAAAGGCAGGATATCTGCGTTTAATGGAGAAGAAAAACTGGAATGAAGCAGATTGGTGGCACAAGCCCATTTGGAAATTAAGTTGTCCTGCTAAAGGAAAATTGTTTTTTGGGTGCTTGCTGGAAAATAAAATACCCACATGGGATAATATACAGAAAAGGAAAAAACATGGTCCACGGAGATGCCCTCTTTCCAAACAGAATTCAGAATCGGGTGAACATTTGTTTTTACAGTTCCCATTTGCTAAAAAGGTATCGGAAGAGATGCGTAATATGACTCGTTGCTCTCTTCAGTGGGAAGGACCTTCGATCAAGGAGGCATGGCTATCTTGGTTGAATGGGAGTCAGAAGGATAAACAAAAAACTTCACCTCTTATCACCATCTGGGAAATTTCGTTGGCCAGAAATCAAGCGATATTGAGGGACGTAGATACCCCCTTCCAGGCAGTTGCTCAAAATGGAGCTGCCATTTACTCCCTTCTTCCAGAGAAAGAGACTCTTATAAAAGTAAGAGCAGTAATCCCGAAAGTAATCAGAGGAATATTCCGTGGGCATAATTTGATGGTGCATCAGACCTAGCAAACCAGTGTGGGGCTGGGATAGTGATTGATTTGTCACAATCTAGAAGACTGTAGGTTTAGGACAGGGAACAAACAACTTCGCTAAAATTAAAGCCCTTCACCTTCTCTTATGTTGGCTTACTCACTTACACATTACAGAGGCTTATATTTTTGGGGACTCCCTCAACATCATCAAATGGTTTAACAAAGACTATGTTTGCTCAAATTATATATTATGTCCAATCCTTAATGCATGTTGGTTACTGAAGCAATCATTTACTTACAGTGAACTATGTCACATTTACAAGGAAAGGAATGATGTTGCATACATCCTTTCTAACTAGGGTGTACAACAAGCTACGGGCAACTGGAGGAAACGAGAAATAGGGCCGGGAGGCTCTATGGCTTCAGATGAACCAACTTTCGCATGATCAAGTTTTTTCAGGATGTTTTTCTTATTTTAGCTAATTTAATGCTCAAATTTGGATCCTCAAGGACATACCTGCTTTCTATAGCTTTTTGTAATTACTGTTCTCATTCTGTTGTCACTGGCACTTTTATATATACTTGCAGACTTAATTTTGTTGTTTGGTTTTTTTCCTCCTAAGAGGAGGTTGTGGAACATCTTCATGAACTCCTAATAACTTGGATATTATGGGTTGCTTTCCTCTAAATGAGGAGACCCGAGATGCGGTATGGCATTTTTTTTTCTTTCGGCTTACAGGCCGACTTTATGTTGGTCATTTTTCCCTTAAAACAGGGAAGTCTGGGACCTCAACTGATAGGGTTGATGCCAAATGGAAGGGTTGACATTCATTTTTCTTTCTACTTAGACGCTGACTTTATGTTGGTCGTTTTTAGTTTAAAATAGGGAAGTTTGGGAGCTCAGCTAATGGGGTTGATGCCAAATGGAAGGGCCGACGGAAATTGAGAAGAGGACTCACTTTTTCTCAAGAAATGCTTAAATGCATGTATACAGTTAATTTTTTTATTAATATTAAAACTTCAATTTTTTCTTTGGTATATATATATATATATATATATATAAACAAAACACACCAAAATTAATTTATATGGACTTACAATGTTTGAATCTGACCATGAGCATGGTCATATGCTCATGGTCATTTGAAAGTTATATTCCAATTTTTGAAGTTAAATTCATTAAAATTTAGAGGGTTTGAATCCATAATACCATTTTCTAGGCAACTAAATTTTGATCATATTTAAAATTTCTCTAATTCAATATTAAAAAAAATATTTGTTTGCAACATGATTAATAAAGGTAGGTGTTTGTTTTGATCTTCTTCTTTGGCATGTAATATTAGCCTAAAAATATCGATAAAGCAATTCAGTAATGTTGTTATTTTGGTTTTATGGTTAAAAGCATGTGTTTCTTTCTAACAAGTTATAAGTTAAAAACTAAAAAAGTAAAATCAAATTAGTCAAATCGTTGTGTAGAGATAGATCCCTTGTCCTATCAACAAAAAAATCTCATACACCAATTTAATATATGACTTGACCATAACCTTCAAATTGAATAATAATAATAAATAGTAGTTATTTCTTTCCTTGAAAAGGTCGCCTGCCTCCGATAGTTGAAATGTGCATTGCCACTGCATATTTGAAAGCACACATTAAAAAAGGGAGAATAACCATAAAACTACTTTTGAAAGTTAATGTGGTCCACATTATTTGAATACAAAGCATCTGGCCGTGTGGCAGCCACATCCTACTTTTAGTCGTTGGATAAACGGATGGTTCTCGCTTCTCGTCATGTTCCAGCTGCTACTTTGCTTTTTCATGGAAAGCGAAGGCTCTCACATATGGCTGTTACTATCAGACCAATTTATTAATTTAATATTCATAACTCAAAACATGGAAAAATTAGAAGACGTGGGAGCCAAAGTACAGAGAACAATATCGGGTAAGGGCGAAACCTTCAGCGCACTCCACTTCAGTTATGACAATAATCCATATCACACATGTTTTTTTCTTTTGGTTGTACAATAAAAATTAAGAGGACCAAAGAGCAATTACAATTTCAAGGGTTTTGAAAAGTTGCATGTTGCGTAGGCTCATGTCATTCACAACCAACTGAGTTCGACTCCACAAATTTATGTTGCGGTATAAATATGACAAAAAAATTGATGGTTTGATCACAAGGAAATTTTTGGATACAAATTTGTTATTGTAATGGTCAGAAAGTTTGACTTGTTTCGACATGAGCAATGGCAAGAAGGATTAAATCTTATTTTCCTTCCATTCTTTAGTATTTCATGTATTTTTGTTTATTATATCTACGTTTATTACACCGATAGGCGTAACCCCCTATCGGAAGGAGCATGTTTTGTGATTAGGCTAATTAATTTTTTTGATCTGATGGTCTAGATTGAAAGATGCCGGTATATTCTGGTCGTGGCCACTTAATCAATGGATGAAATTCAAAAAATTAACTTCCTTGCATGTCTAAATCACGTGTTTAAACCATACTTAAATTAATTTTTTACAAAACATGATTAAAAATTTACTGTACCATTTGTTCACTGCCACCTATCAAGATTAACAAGTGATGGTTCAAACTTAATTGCCACCTAATTGATTATTCAAATTCTCAAATAAACATGAATTCTCAAAAAATGTAAGCACGCCACCTATCAAATTAGCATGAACTGGGAAGATGAACGTGGGTGGATTGGATGATTGTGGTTTAGTATTATGGGCCACGCGTAGGTGTTATCGAACGTGGGCGAGAGCAAGCAGGTGAGCGACTTGTTGATGAACGCGGATGGAATTGATGGTTGGCAACCGTTAGAAAGAGCATGGGGTGTCGTTTGGGAAAACAGTAGTCGCAATCGTAACGCTGCCTTCATTGTCAGTTGAAATTTTCCACGATAAAAAATAATAATCAGAAAAGGCCATTTCCATTGTAGCTTATCCTACTCGGAGCATTCTCTCTGAGATATCTACACTTCGTGCAATGTGATTCTACATGGCTAATTTTGGAGAAATGGAGAGGCACCCACAGGATCTCGGTAGATAGCAACGAAACTGTTGAATGTACTGATTATTCATCCCATGCATTCAGGTAGTTTTGACTCTTAGGTTTTTGTTTAATTACATGCTTATATGCAGATCTAATACAGAAATTCTATAAATCTATAGAAATTCTAGAGCATATATTTTGAAGAAGCTTCTCATCAACTTACAGTCTACATTTGTACTAAGTCGTCTACATTATTAATCAACATTTTTCCAGAAACAATACTTCCTTGCTGCTGGTTCCCTTTGTTGAAGAGGTTTAGTTTATAACTATGGATTTTCTCTCATGAGAGAGATTGAAACAATATTTCTTGAAAGTGTATAAATGTTATATGACTTCAGAGTTGTCGTTGGGCTGCAAACTGATTTATTTTGTAATTCTCCTGAGAAATTTCTTTATAATAGAAATTATTTGCTAGGGTTCTAAATAGAGCTACTGTAACTAATTTATTATTTTCCAAGTGAATCACAATCCGTTACATTATTTCTTTTATATAAGCGAAAATGCAAGAATTATTCTCATCTGTGCATTCATTAATATTCTCATCTGTGCACGAGTTTATTCTCTGTTACAATATTCATTTATAGTTATGAGAAGTAGAGAAACGCTCTGTCTCCTTTCAGATTAAGAATGTTTGTAATGCATTAGTTCATCTTGCTACCGTATTCAACCAGAGATTTAGGTTAAATTTACAACTAATGCTTCCCTGGCTAGACTATTTAACGTTGTTAAATTTTTGCAATATTTCATTTATTTTTCTCAACGCATGGATGATTGTAAGCTGGTACTTTCCTCTGTTGTTTTAGGTCCTCTGTTCTTGTTTTACATAAGACAATATGTCTATTTTTTATATTGAAGAAATGAATGAAATTTAATGGCCATCTGACTATATGGAACGAACGTAAATCAAACAAATAGATGTCCCGCTACTGGATAGGAAAGGGAGGTCGATATGGCTTATTCAAAATGTTCACAAAACCATTTAGGATTGATATAGTGCATTTTATAATTTTTCGAGATTGTGGACTGATTGATTTAGTTCAGTTTTTAATTTTTTTGAGGCTATGGATTGCTCAGGGACTCCCAGCCACAATGTAGAATTCTTAAGATACAGGAAGCTGGGTGGAACTATTAATCCGCCTATCGGCGTATATCAACCACATTAGTTTTTACTAATGTGGTTGTGCTAGTCATATCCAAAGGCAAACTCTTTTTGGATTTTGGAAAGAGTTCGGTGAGTTTTCTATATTTCATATTAAAAAGAAGGAAGATTGAAATATTTGATTTTTTTTTTCATTTACATTGTTTTTCTTCTTGTAATTATTTTTAAAGTAATAACGTTTTTTTCATTTGGAGTTATGTAAAATTGAGTTTTCCAATTTATTAATTTATCATATTTTCTTGTATGTGACAACAATATAAATATTTGATCTAATTTCTTATAGGTTATTTGATTTAGTTTTCCATCGGTTCATTATTTTTCTCTTGATTTCCAATCGCTTTTTTTTTTCTTGAAAAAACAATTAGTTAATCAACCTCAATTTATATGTGCATAATGTTTTCAAGTTGTTTCTCAACTATTCTTACCCTAAGCGTAAAAATGTTGAAAAAAATAATTAGTTAATCAAACTCAATCTATATGTGCATAATGTTTGCATGGTTTTTCTCTACTATAATTTCACCAAGCCTAAAAATGTTTGTCAATCATAGGTGTTGTTGTGAACCTTCTTTGATCCATATCAACATGCAATTGCATTTTGGGCTATTATATTGATTGTATTAAGACATTAATGGCTCCCATTAGTCTCATTGTGCAACACATTCTTCGCACATCAAGCCAAGTAACCGACCAACCAGGGTAAACATGTGACGAGAGAGTACTAATTTGAGATTCAACCTCCTAGATGACCTTAAGGAAGTCGAACCGATGGAAACAAGACAAACACACCTTACACAACATCAAGAACATTCTCACGAGGCAACCCAACCTTCCAGGCCCCTGAACCCTAAAGGAGACTGGCCTTTTGACCAATTTGAGCCTTAGGCATGGGCATGCCAAGGCAAGGCAACGGCTAAAAGCGTATAGTCGCGGGCATGCCAAGGAAAGGTAGTGGTCCGGGCCCGGTTTGGTCATTTATGTACCTGCAACTCTAGGATTTGTGATACCTTTTTAGCCCCATAGCCCAGGTCACTACCAAGAACTTCATGAAACTACAGGGGATGATGAATAACATTAAAAGAAAGGTACAAAAGCAATGAAATCATCAGGAATGCATCTAGAGCCCTCCTAGCAGTGACAAACATTTCTTCAAACATGTCACAAATATTGCATCTACAGGTATAAACAACAAATTTAAACATGAGGGTATCTTACTTATCTGAAAATCGCCAAGAAACATTGCTCCCTTACATCATAAGATGCAATACAATATATTTGAAAATATATACATTGTAAATTCATTTACAAGTAGAAACAAAGATACATCCATACATCATCATTGATCAAATACATGTTTATAACCAACATAATGACAACATAAATACCATGGATACAATAGCAATAGAATCCACATAAAAATAAGAACATTTGCATACCAAATACCAAGGGAATGAGCTCTTTATTATTAAATGTACAAACCAACCGAAGATGGGACTTCCACGTTCCACCCGACCATAGATTGGCTGAGCCAAATCTCAGTTCAGCCAATCACCCTCGTGGCATATTCCAAGCATGAATGTGGGATCTCATCAAACACATGAATCACAATCAATCTAGGGCTTCCAGAGGCCAAACCACCTCAACCAGTGATTCGACCTCATGGTTGAACATCAAAACCATCAAATATTGGTATCTATCTAAGATGTTACAAGGCTCTAGATTGTTTGTTCCAACTAGTGCTTCCAGGACTAGTAACTAATCAGGAGCTCAAATCTGAGCTTGGGAAAAAGCTCAAAAATTAAAGTGCTCAAATTGATTGGTTCCTAAGTGACGGGATAGGCCTCGGTGATATGATCCCAACACCGCAAACAGTTTGAAAAACGGACACCGTATGAAGAAGTTATTGCACTTTTAGTGGAGTGGGTTCGGCGGAGCACAGAGGGGCCAACCCTCCTCCCATGGAACCTCATCATATGACCACTGTGGGAGCTTAATGTTAAGAGTGCTTAAGGAGCCTAATCTCAAGTTTAATATTTAATTAAACTTCAGTTAAGTGGAGTTTAATATGGCGGAGATTCTGGAGGTGCTCCCAAATTTAGGCGGACTTCCACTTTTGGTGGAGTTAACTGGTAGTTGCCCCACATTTAGTGGAGGAAATTGGGGCAAAGTTGTTTTGGTCATAACTTTCTCATTACTCAACTTTTTGGAACGAATTTTTTTTTTATTTCATATGTTCTCAGCCTTTTGGACTCAATGGCACATGTTTCAAAGCCATTGGAGCTCAGTTTCAGCCTGTTAAGTTCGAAGAAAATGAAGGAGCCATTAGGGTCTAGAAGGAGAAGGCTGTGTTTTGGAGAGTGTTTCTTTGTTTAAGGTAAATTAATAGGCATTCTTAGCTATTTCATGCCTTTTGAATCTGTTTGGATTGTTTGCAGATCTTGTTAAAAACTTTAGAAATCCGAAAAGCTTCATTTAAGTTCTAGAGGCCATTTTCCAAATAGAGTGTATAGGCGAAACCGGAGCAGCCGGAGGCCATTTTTGATGAAAAAAAACTCTATATTGACTATTTCAGTCATTCTGGAACCAATGGATGTGGTTTCAAATCATTTTGAGTACTTCTACATCTCGAGAAGTTGATATTAATTCGTGGGCAGCCCTGGGCAAACCGTGGAGGAGAGCCATTTTTGGGGATGTTGTGCTTAATGTAAGCAATTTATCAGTTTGTATTTGATTTCTGATCATTATTGGATGCAACAGTAGTGGTTTCAGGAGTAGAAATAGAAATCTGAGGGAGTTTGTGCCATTTAGAAGCTCAGAGAAGCTTAGTGCACCAACAGAAGGATGTGTTCCCATGGAAGCCTAAAGCTGTTTGCAGGAATTGGACAGCCATTAAAGGGATTTAAAATGGTATTCTCAGCCCTTTGAATCATTCTTATATTCATTGTGGTTAAGTTTGGAGCTTGTAAAAGAATTTGATTACCTTAAACCCAAAGAGTCTAGTCATGTTGACGAAGCTCAAAGGAGATGTAGCCCAAGAGTTGAGGTGAACTCCTATATTATATTGTTGTCGTGTTTTTTTATTCTATGGATGAATTATGTTGCTGATATACATGTTAAGTTTCAGAAAAAACAAATAAACTTAAAACACATAAACAGAAGAAAAGACATACACCTCTTCCAAGCAAAAATTCCGCATAATGTCAAGTTTGAGTAAGGTCATTTTAATTAAGTCTGAGTGTTTACTTCTATTATTTCTTTAGGCAGAGTCTGAAAGAGGGCCAGGTAGCCTCTGGATTCATCCTTTCTTTGGAAGGTGAAATATACAGTAAATGCCCCTATAGTCTATCTCTGTATTAGAAATAAGAAGTTCACACATTTTCAGATTTCTACTTTGAGTATTTGCACTCATTTACATAAATGAAAATGGATACCTTGCACTCTTTTCAAGTACCTTCCATTTTCAGATCAGATGGTATCAGAGCTCAGGTTGAGCATTTTTTATTGTGCAAAAGGTGTTAAAACAGTCAATCTCACTGTTTTATGGCTGCTTGATTGAGAAGGGGTCTTTTCTAACATTTGGTTAAAAGCTTGTCGTTTGTTTGTAAGCTTTGAGGACTTTTATTTGGAAGTTCCTTTTGGTTGTTTTTACCATTTACATAATGTAAACTTCTGATACAAGTGAAGTTTCCTCCTTCACGAGATTCTTCAATGATGACATGAAGAATGAGTTCTTTAAGGTGAAGGACATGGTGCAGATTCTCCTTGAGGATCAAAGGGAAAGTGTTCAACTTCGTGCACAATTTCTAACTATGCAGGAAGAGAAAGAAGCCATTCTTCAAAGACTGCATGATATGGAGTTGCATCTTCATCAAGCTCAAGAAGCTTTTTCCAAGAAAATACCTCATCTTCAGGATGTAAATCATGAGGTAAATCAGTCTGATTTGTCTTCTATTTCCTCTATTGAGAAGTATGTTGGTTCTTTTGAAAAACATACAAGAGGCATTGGGTCCAAATTGATGTTGAAGATGGGCTATCAAGAAGGCAAAGGTTTGGGAAAGCATGCACAAGGCATTGTTGAGCCTATTTGTGTTGTGGAGCGTCCCAAGAATATTGGTCTTGGCTATGAGAAACTTAATGGCAAAGCTTTGAGCACATGCATTCAAAAATGTGATGCAAATTTGAAGAGAACATTTCACCCAAGTTCTCAATTAAATCAATGTCATGATGCGAATCTTCCTTACCATTGTTTGAAACCTTTGTTGCAGCAAGAAGATGGTAGACATGCAGCTTATGGCAAGCATGCAAAGCAGCATAAGAGGATTTCTTGTACATTTTGTGGTCGATTTAACCATCATTTTTCGAGATGCTGGAGGAGGAAGAAGGCACACAAGAAATAGATGAAGCAAAGGCTACCTTCAAAGAATGTGCATATGATTTGCATTTTTTGCCAAAAGAAGGGACATGTTGTCTCTCATTGTTGGAATTTGCATCCAACTCGTCGTCCCACGCACATGAAACAAGAGGACAAAAATATTGGCGAAGGTGGAATCATGGATTCCACTATTGATGTGGAAAGGGAAGTTTCACATGAGGAGAAGTTGCAGTTGCAGCAAGAGACGCCATGGAGTTGGCTTGGTAGGAAGTGGATTAACTTCTTATTGCAGTAAGTCATTACTCATTTTGTACATGCAAATTTCAGTTTGGTATGCATGTATTTCAGTTGAAAAATTGATGCCAGATTGCATGTATAAGAAGTTTCAGTTGAAGGAATTTCTTTGTTGTTGCAAAATTTCGCCATGGAGGTGTAAAAGATGAGTATGATACTCACTTATGTTGCAGCAATGTCTTTTGGTTCAGCTCTTGATCACCCACATGTTTTTGGGATGATGTACTTGTTGGTATTTGAAAAATAAGAGTTGAAGTTGCACATGTACATAGAGGTTGTATGTGTAATTAGCGAACTGTATATAGTTCATTGTACATGATACATACACATGTGTTTGTCAAGATGTATCTTGTTGTTTATTGACTTGTGTTGATTGTGTCATACATGGTTATCGACTTGTGTCGGTTGTGTGCACACTTGTTATATATTTTTTGTGTCAATTGTATAGCACATTTCATTGTCAACTTGTTGTTGATGTCGTATGTTGCACAAGATGCTTTTGGTGTCGTTTGGTGAAAAGAACGAAGTGTCAGTGCAAAGCAGTGTAAGATTCCATGAGTTGGAAAGGCATGCAAGCAAAGAGGGCACAAAGTTCAGCAAGTGTCATTGCTGGTTTCATTCTGGCAGATTGGTATGGCGAGAAAACTTGGTCAGGATTTGGCACAAGTACATGGCTCATTCAACAAAATTCGCCATGTGAACAGCTGGCAATTCAGGAAAATTTTTTAAGGCTGAAGAGAAGAGGATGTTGTTATTCTCTCATTTTCTGTACTACAGTGCAGTTTCAGAATTTTAGTGAGCTTTTGGGGACTAAAAGCCTCTCATTTGGGAGGTGTGATCAGGAGCTCAAATCTGAGCTTGTGAAAAAGCTCAAAAATTAAAGTGATCAAATTGATTTGATTCCTAAGTGACAGGATAGGCCTCCGTGATACGATCCCAACGGTGCAAACGGTTCAAAAAACGGACACCATATGAAGAATTTATTGCACTTTTAGTGGAGTGGGTCCGACGGAGCACGGAGGGGCCAACCCTCCTCCCATGGAACTTCATCATATGACCAGTGTGGGAGCTTAATGTTAAGAGCGCTTAAGGAGCCTAATCTCAAGTTTAATATTTAATTAAACTTCAGCTAAGTGTAGTTTAATATGGAGGAGATTCTGGAGGCACTCCCAAATTTAGGCGGACTTCCACTGTTAGTGGAGTTAACTGGCAGTTGCCCCACATTTAGTGGAGGAAATTGGGGCAAAGTTGTTTTGGTCATAACTTTCTCATTACTCAACCTTTTGGAACGAAATTTTTTTTGATTTCGTATGTTCTCAGCCTTTTGGACTCAATGGCGTAGGTTTTAGAGCCATTAGAGCTTAGTTTCAGCCTGTTAAGCTTCGAAGAAGATGAAGGAGCCATCAGGGCCTAGAAGGAGAAGCCTGTGTTATGGAGTGTGTTTCTCTGTTTAAGGTAAATTAATAGGCATTATTAGCTATTTCATGCCTTTTGAATCTGTTTGGATGGTTTTCAGAGCCTGTTAAGAACTTTAGGAAGCCGAAAAGCTTCATTTAAGTTCTAGAGGCCATTTTCCAAATAGAGTGTATAGGTGAAACCGGAGAAGCCGGAGGCCGTTTTTGATTAAAAAAAACTCTATCTTGACTATTTCAGTCATTATAGAACCAATGGAAGTGGTTTCAGATCATTTTGAGTACTTCTACAGCTCGAGAAGTTGATATGAAGTCGTGGGCAACCCTGGGCAAATCGTGGAAGAGAGCCATTTTTGGGGATGTTGTGCTTAATGTAAGAAATTTATCAGTTTTTATTTGATGTATGATCATTATTGGATGTAGAAGTAGTGGTTTCAGGAGCAGAAACAAAAATCTGAGGGATTTTGTGCCATTTAGAAGCTCAGAGAAGCTTAGTGCACCGACAGAAGGATGTGTGCCCATGGAAGCCTAAAGATGTTTGCAGGAATTGGACAACCATTAAAGGGATTTAAAATGGTATTCTCAGCCCTCTGAATCATTCTTGTATTCATTGTGGTTAAGTTTGGAGCTTGTAAAAGAATTTGATTACCTTAATCCCAAAGAGTCTAGTCATGTTGACGAAGCTCAAAGGAGATGTAGCCCAAGAGTTCAGGTGAACTCCTATATTATATGCTATTGTGTTTTGTTATTCTATGTCTGAATTATGTTGCTGATATACATGTTAAGTTTCAGCAAAAACAAATAAACTTAAAACACATAAACAGAAGAAAAGACATACACCTCTTCCAAGCAAAAATTCCGCATAATGTCAAGTTTGAGTAAGGTCATTTTAATTAAGTCTTAGTGTTTACTTCTATTATTTCTTTAGGCAGAGTCTGAAAGAGGGCCAGGTAGCCTCTGGATTCATCCTTTCTTTGGAAGGTGAAATATCCAGTAAATGCCCCTACAGTCTATCTCTGTATTAGAAATAATAAGTTCACACATTTTCAGATTTATAGTTTGAGTATTTGCACTCATTTACATAAATGAAAATGGATAGCTTGCACCCTTTTCAAGTACCTTCCATTTTCAGATCAGTAACTCAACCCCAACTATTACAAAGCTTCCAGAGATTTTTTCCAACTATGGCTTCAAGGACTAGTAACTCAACCTCAGTTATTTCGGAGCTCCAAAGTGTTTGTCCAACCAAGGCTCAAGGACTAGTAACTCAAGCCACCTAGGGATCCCGAGCGTTTGTCCAACCAAGGCTCCACGAATAGTAACTCAACTAAACAATTTTCCGTCGGGCTCCAAAGCATTTTACCAACCAATTCTTCTAGGACTAGTAACTCAACCCATAGTTGTTCGTCGGGATCTAGAGAATTTGTCCAACCAAGGCTTTAGGAACTAATAACTCAACACAAAACTAAAGGAATAACGAGAACCAACTGGAAAAAATCGATGGAAATAAACCTGCAACACCATGGTTATCCAATGAATGGAAAGGATAGGAAAATCCACATGCATACATCATGCATGCCAAAAATAGTGAGGAAAACATACATGCAACTCAGTTCCAACAATAAAAACATGTTGTAGATGATGATCCTGATGTCCTCTTGTGATTTCTTGCTCTTCCTTTTCCTTCTTTCTCCAAATCACCAAGTATCCACACTCTCCAAGAGTGCTCCAAGAAAAATCTATGCATCCAAGAGTATGAGAGAGAGGGAGAGAATAATGAGAGAGCTCCAGAAATCCACTGAAAAAAACTTACCAACTGATCCTCATAAGCCTTTTTGTCAATGAGTCCTCTATTTCCTTTATTTTCCATTATTTTCCTCCTGACATGCAACGTGTGACCTTTCACCTTCCTTTTCTCCTAATTTAAATTATCTTCATAAATAAAATGTCAATTAATGCCTCATGCCATTCCAAAGCCTTTTTCATTGTCTTTTCCAATTTCCTTTAGCCATAATAACCGAAATGAACACCCGCTAGGATGTTTTCCCAACATTCAGCTTGGAATATGTGTCTCATCAACCGTGGTTTTATATATTTTGTACATGGATTTTTACCACGGTTGTTACATATTTTCTTTCAATCCATATATGTGTGGTGTTTTGTAAGGCATTCTAGTACATTTTCCTTTTACTATTTCAAGCATCCAAGAGAAGTGTGAATTCTCTTAACTGTTATTGTAATGTTATCTTCTCCTACTATTTCTCTTCAAGCATGTTCAGGTTCATTTTGCATTTCCTTAAACCAATTTTCCAGATATATAATGGATACAAAGTTAACCAAATTAACCACCTTTCATTGCCAAATAAACAAACAAACAACAGTAATAATGTTGCCGATGAAATAGGTAACCGCAATGTTACCTACTTTTTTTTGGTAGCATAAAAAGCACCCGATTCTGAAAAGTGGTGATGCAAAATCACCATTTTTTTTTTGGTGCACATTTTTTACACTAATATTTTTAGTTATGAACTATGAATATTTGTTTTAAAATGTTAGTGATTTTCATGTTAATTTTGAAATGTATTGATGCAGCATCAACTTTTTTTTTTTAGAGCGGTGATTTTCATGCTAATTTCGAAACGTATTGATGCTGCATCAACCTTTTTTTTTTTAGTGTGGTGATTTTCATGTTGGTAATAAAACACAAAACTTAGATAAAAAGAAATATATAAAAACAATAAAAAAAACCAATAAAAATGTAAAAAAAACAAAAATAGCTTGTAAAAATAAAAAATGTAAACAAAAATAAATAAATAAAAAACAAAAATATTTGAAAATTATATCAAAGGAAACGACAAAATTTGAAAAAAAAAAACACATAATTTAAAGGAAAAAAACAAAAATTGACCAAAAAAAAAAAAAAATTAAAACAAAAAAAATAATAAAATTAAAAAAAAAAAAAAACAGAAGAAAAAAACCAAAACAAATTTTATTTTAAATAAAAAAATTAAATTAAAAAAAAAAAAATTGAAAAAAAAAAATCAATTAAAAAATAAATAAATAAAAACAATGGGGTGGTGGTGGTGGTGGTGGTGGTGGGGGCGGTGCAGCGGTCAGAGTGTGGCCGCCCCCGTAGCGCCGCCCGGCGTGCTGCGCGCGCAGATCCCGCCCGCTGGGCATTGGGGGCCGGCCGGGTGGCGCCACGGGGGCGGCCTAGCCTACCTCACGGCCGCCCGTCGCCCCTACCACCACCACCCCATTGTTTTTTTTAATTTTTTTATTTTTTTTTAATTTCAAAAAATTAAATTTTTTAATTTAAAAAAACTTTTTTTTTTTTTATTTGTTTTAATTTTTTTTTTTTTAAATATTCTTTTTCAATTTTAATTGTTTTTTTTTAATTTGTTTTTTTTTTTGTTAATTTTAAATTTTGTATTTTTTTTTATAATAATTTTTACTAAATTTTGCTTTTTTTTTTTTTATTTAATCGATATATTTTGTTTTTTTTTAATTTCATAATTTTTCTTTATTATTAAGTTTTACGTTTAGTTTTTTAATATAATTTTATAAAATTTAATAAATTTTGTATTTTTTTTAAAATGTATTTGGATTTAATATTGTTTTTTAAATGTTTTACTTTTTTAGTAATTTTTTTTTTGTTAATTACATGAAATTTTTATATTTTTATATTTCAATTAAAATTTTGTATTTAAAATTAGATTTTTTTTTAATTAAACTTAATTTTTTTTAAATTAATTTGTTTTTCAATTTTTTTTATTTAATATATATATATATATATATATATATATATATATATATATATATATATATATATATATATATATATATATATATATATATATATATATATATATTCAAATTTTCCATTTTTAATTGATTTTCTTTTTCTTTTATATTTAAAATATATTTTTTCTTTCAAAATTTATTTGTTTATTCATTTATTTATTAAAATTTAATATTTTTGTTTTAAAATTTAATTTGTTATTTTAATATTAACTTTTTTTTTTTTAATTTAATAAAATCTGATATATATACATATTTTAATTTAAGTTCATATATATATTTTATTTTTTATAATTTAAATTTAATTTATTTTTTATAGTTTATTTGTTTTTTTAATATATATTGTTTTAAATTTAATATTTTCATTGTATTTTATTTTTATTTTTTATTTTTTATTAATTTTTCAGTTTTTCTTTTAATTTAAAATATGTTTTTATTTTTTTTAATTTTAATTTAAAATTTTAAAATTTATTAAAATTCAATATATTTCCTTAAATTTGATTTTTTGTTTTAAATTTTTTTTTTTTTTTTTAAATTTAATAAGCATTTTCTTTTTCTTTTTTAAATTTAATTTCTATATTTAATTTTTTTATAATTTCCTTCTTTTTTTAACTTTTTTTTTTTTTTAATTTAATATTTTTATTTTGTTTTTGTTTTTATTTTTTAATTTCTATATTTTTTAAATTTTAATCTTAATTTTTTTTTTCCTTAAATTTTTTTTTTTTTTAATGTTTGAATTAAAATTTTTATTTTGTTTTTATTTTTTTATTTATTTTTCTTCATATATTTTTAAATTTTAAGCTTCTAAATGTTTTTATTTTTTAAATTTATTTCTCTTCTTAAATTTTAGGTTTTTTTTTTAATGTTTGCATTTTAAAAATTAAAAATGTTATTTCTATTTTTAAAAATGCCAAAAGTATGACACAAATTATTTTTTTGCTATTCCAACATCAACTTGTTTTGTTTTGAGGGTGTTTTTTCAATCCTTTTTTCAAGAAACAATTTTTTTTTTACCATAATTTTATAAAATGTTGAAATTTGACCTTAAAAAAAAACGAAGTGCATTCTGGAATACACACTTTTTGTTTTTGGGGTGTTTTTTCATGTTTTTTGAGTCTTTTTGGGCTAGAGTTCCTGTTTTGAGGTCAAGTTACCTATTTGATTGGTATCAGTGTTCAGTGGTCAATAGGATGATTGTGCATATCTTACACATGTAAAACTACAAGAATCCACGTATACGGGATGAAGTCCTTCCATACGTTTAGCATAGATATAACAAACCCCTTGATAGCTCTATTGGATACAATATTTCTCACATGTGTTTTGTGTTCCAATTATTGGCCTAATGTACGTAAGTATTCCCACTTCATCTTCAACAATAGTTGTTCCATGCACAGATCAAGGAAAACAGAGGAAACAAATTTTTTGAATGAATTCGACACCTCCAATAATAGGATAATGATACCTTGCAGAATGCCAAGGGTGAGTACAAATAGTGACAAGACTAGCATACAGTTGCACACAAGTTTTAGGTTGGTGATAATGTGTTGTTGAATTTATAGAAAGAGAACCTCACATTCCCCCATAGGGAGCTCAAACCACATTCATATAGGCCTCGCACAATCATGAAGGCTATGGATGAAAACCATTTTAAATTGATGATTCCACTTTTCTTTCTCATACACCAAGTATTTAACATGGATTTTCTTTGACCATGTTTTCCACCTTTGTTGGACACCCTAGAGGCCATTGATTAAATCCCCCCTCTATAATTATATCCTAGCTTCATTGAATAGGATATGGTAGATCATATCATTGGTAACAATATGAAGTATACCCACTAATATAGGTCTATCGAGTTTGTCAAAGGAATGTAAATTTCTTCTTTGAGGAAAGTGTCTCACAATGAAATTCAATAAAAATTTCCCATTTGATGAAGAATTCACTAAATGGAGAGCAAATTCACACTCAAAAGGTGGAAGGATTGATCTAAGTGGATATTAGTGGCCACCCTATCTCTTCCATTGAATCAATGGTTCTCTGCTAACTAGGCCATTTACCTATAGCATTTGGTTTAATTTTTTGGAATCTCATTTTAGGCTTGATAAAGAAATAAATGCTATTTTTAAATTTGGGGGGAAAAGGTTGACAACGTGATTACATCCTAATTAGGTAGTAATCTTTAGATATTTCTTTCTTTAAATTCTACCATTACAAACACTTAGATTATATGCAAAAAATATTCTCCTAGGAGAAAACTAGCCATATGAGGGCCTGAGCCTTTTGGCACTGCCTTCTAGGTGTTAGGGATTTAGACGTAAATATTTCTTTCTTTATGTTAAAATTCTGCCTTATTTGAGTCCTCTTGTAACATATTTTGTGATTTTTGTAACACTTAAACACAGTTCTTAAATAACGATACCATTCTAAACAATTTTTGTATTCGATGATATTTTTCTATTGAATTTATTGATGATTGAGTTCTCACAATATTAATGGTCTCTTTATTATATTTGTATGTGTCTCTTTCATTTCCTTTATTCATTACATTCCTTTTACAATACTAAGACTGAAACTGACTTTAAAATTGAAAAAGACCGAGGAACCATTTATGACAAAATACACAATGTGAAGAAAGAGACCGATCTTATTGAATAAATCATAAGGATGCATCATTACTTGGTAATAGATGTTAAAACTAGCCATTATCTGACTAGTTAGTTAATAAGTTATAATACTTAAAAGTTTTTAAGATTTTAAGACAAATTATAAAAGAATAATTTAGAATTTAATAAAATGATTAAATTATAGTTATTATAATCACGGAAGGGGTAAATAATAAAAGAGGGAATAAAAATAAATTTTTAGGTTTAAATTATTAATATTGTAAGAAATATTATTAAAAAGTAATATAATAAATAAATAAAGATAAACGAATAATTTAATAAAAAAAATAATTAAAAATGGGTTAATATAGTAATACACGGGTGAGGAATATATATATATATATATATATATATATATATATATATATATATATATATATATATATATATATATATATATATATATATATATATATATAATTATAAAATAAAATAACATAAAAAAATTATAAACACTACTAATGAGAATTGAAGGATATATAGAAAGAGGAAAATTTAGGACTAGAATAAAATCAAAGAGAGAGGAAAAAAAATAAAGAGGAAAGGCGAAAGGAATCCAACGCAAAGGGGAGAAATCATCTGGAGAGGGCCAGAGACCAACTCATACTTAATTTCGACCCATCATCTTTGTCGAGATTCTTAGGATGCCTCTCAATTTCGATAGCCTCCCTCAGCTTTCTATGATGGAAATGATCCATCTTAGCGATCATTTCAGAGTCTTCAATGAAAACATGGTGGCTTACAATTTCAAGCATATTCTGCAAGGCGTTAAGAGGCAGGTATGTAGCTGCTAAATAATACTGTGACATTCTCTTGTATTCATTGTTTAATGGATAGACTGGTTTCACCAATATAAGGAGTACCACAAAATTACGAAACCATATAAACCCCTTTCAAGTCCTTAGGGTATATAGGATCCTTCCTGAGATCCTAGAAAGTGCTTGATAGTACGAAGAGGTTTTGTTCAACTGGAGAGGAGACATTGGTAGTTGGTAGTTGGTAGTTGCAAATATTCTGATTTCCATGAACCTCATCGAAGTAACCCAACAATGTTAGTAGTTGCTAGTATTCTGGTTTCCTTGACGTCTCTGTTCATAGAATCTTTGAATATACAAAGTAAAAATGGGGAAAATAACCATAAATTTTGTAAAAAGCGATTGCAACCCAAAAGTCATTGTAGTCCACTAGGTACCGAACCGGGATGTTTCTAGCCACGCCTGAAGTGCCTTCTTTTTCCATATATTTCTTCTTACCATGTCTGAAGTAACCTTTGCAAATTATTTTATTTTTTCACGGTGAACCGTGAAGGGAGAAAAATTGGATGCGAATCCCGGGGAACAATTTCACATTTCGAGTTGTTGCATTTCACTTCAATTCTTGCTGAAAAATAATTGAGTTCAACTGCCATTCCGGTTCAATTACATCACATCATCGTGAAGTTCCTTTCTTTTGGTCGTACAAAGAAATTGTGATGAAGATGGGAGTGTAGTGAAGAAGCTATGACTTTTCGAAGCTTTGAAAATTTGCCCACAACCGAAGTTTCATGTGGGCTTCCTCATTTCATTGAAGATGAATTGTAATAGAATAAATTTAGGGTGAGACTACAAATATTTTAGAAAAAATTGATGGCCAGTTAATGACGAAATTTGTGGAAAGAAATTTCATTCAATGCCTTTGGACTGCAATAGTTGCTAAGCTAAACCTATTTCAACATGGGTAAGGGAGAAAATTATTAATCAGTTATGTTAAATTTATTCTATGTTTTTCGTTTTCAAAGTCTATAGAAATAGACCTACATTCCTTCCTCTAGATTTATTATTTTGGTGTAATTTATAATTTCCCAAAAGAATTGATTTTTTTTTTTTTTTTAAAGTTAAGCAGGTTGTATTAGTTTTGTGGTATAAAATTATAGAGATGCCTGGGAGTCAATGTGACCTCCCAGAGATATTGCTTCCCATGGACATATGCGCTAAAGATTGAGGTCGGCAGCCGAGAAAAAACCGTGCTTTACTCCAAACGCTCACGGCGCGCCGAAATTCTGTTAACTGGGCTGTTGTCGGAGAAGGTGGTAATCAAACGTGCCGCCTGCGGTTTTCATTTCGAGAGGAAGCGGGGTGTATTTAGTTTGCATGCATTTTCCCGATCTTGTGGGTAGCGTTCACCCTTTAGAGCGCGACTTGCTCATAATCGATCGGGCATTGATTGAGTTTGCCATGGTTTCTGGAACAAGGACCCCTTGTGTCCTAAGCTTGTATTTGCGGATACGCTTGTTGGATATCGTGGCATTTAGCTTTGAGATCTCGGCAGTCATGCCGGAGGGCTGTTAGTGCTATTCCCGGGTCAGGTCGATCCTTGTTTTCCAATACACATCGGCCCTAGTTTGTTCCATTTCCTTGATGACAGGAAGGTGATCCCTTTCATGTTGCAGAGTTGGCTTTGGAGATCTTTTAGACCAAAAGAATTGATTTTAGACACCTTGTAGTATGGATTTTTTTTGTCGTAGCCTAACTAGAATGCTTTTTCGCCCTAAAAATCATGGAAATTCCAGTAAGAATTTAAGAAAATCCAGGAGGAATTTTTTTAAATCCATGTTATAACTATCAAAATTTAATATTTTGGGTGCCCTAGAGGTTTTTGATGGTTCTAAATCCATTTCCACCATCAAAATCATGATTCACTGTTACTATAATATTTTTTAAATTTTTTTGCTTTTGGATTACGGCCAATTTTGGCCATACGAGCAATTCCTCGAATCTCGTTAGACAACTCTATTTTTTTACATTGAAATCATGAATTAGGTATATTTTTTATTCCATTCCAAATGTAGCATATCTCACATATGTTTTTTTTACGTTTGTAAAAGGGAGTAGGTGTCATTACGAACATGTATTTTTCGAGTATGTGGTATTGTAAATATAATCACTGTTTCTCCTTTTTCTAATTCTTAAATAGGTAGGATGTTGGAGGAATATTTGCAAGTTTTAGCATACAGTTATATAGCATTTCTTTTTAAAACACTGAGAACATCAAGAGTATATCAAAACTTTATATCTTATAATTTAGAAAAAGTCTTGTTTCTCTTTTATTTTCTCAAAGAAAGTCACAGCCTATTTTATGATTTTTATTATAATGGACTAACATGTATTTTCGTTGGAAATCAAACAATTTTTCCAATCACTTTGATTTTAACTATATCCATGTAATATTGGTTTATATAGTGCTTTCTAAAGAGAGGTTTTCCAATTATGTAATGCATGGATTCTAAATATACTTTTCTATTAATTAATAAATTTTTATTTTTAATAGAAAAAATAGTCCAAGGTTCTCAAAGGTGTCCAATAATGGGATTTAGTGCACCACTAACATACAAATTTATAGAAACATGTATCTTCTAAGAGGGATTTCCATAATTTAATCTTAGGAGAGAAAAAATCCAACACATAGAGCCATAATTAAACTCATAATTAGCAATTAGAAATCCAAACACTTCCACTATCCATGAGAATTACCATAAGCTACTATATATTAGAAATATCACATATTATAGTAACATGAAAGGAGATTCCATTGAAGACAAAATGAATGTGTTGAGATATATTGTTAAAATAATCAAAAGTATTTAAAGAAGTGGTATCATTTATTTTATCATTACTACCAACAAATACATCATCGATCTATATTCATAAGGTTTTATGCTAATTTGCAACTAAAAAAATACTTCATCAAACAAGAACAAATTACTAATCAATACTTTACATTTATACACATTCGCCCGTGGGTTAGAAAACTCATTAAAACACTAATATTGTTGTCACATACATAGTGGTATTATTGTACTATTATAAATCTTCCACATCTCCATGAAATTAGTGGTGATCATCTATAGCTTTTTCTTCTCAAAAATAGAGATTTCATTACTTAGATTTAGTTGCAAGTATACATACCTTCTTTCTCAATTGAATTTCCTCTATATATCCTTTTAGGACTAAAAATTGGTGTTGAAACTATGATTATATGTTTTCTCACTTATCACCATCATGCCCATCATCAAAACAAAAGGGCCATCAAGCTCCAACCAAACATGTTAAATTCTTAACAAGTCAACTTTGGCTTTCCTCTGCAACTAAACATACTAACTCATAAACCTTCTTTACTACAAATTATCTATATTTCCCAAATCATTGTAATTCTATAATACTATATTTTTTCATATTGAAAATGTATGGGCTTCTTATAGGTTTCATTTAAGCCTCACCTCCTACATTGATGTCAAGTCTATCCCACAATGTCTATTATTGTCCCAAGCTCATGTATAATTTTTGTGTGATCAATCACAATTGGTGAAGTTTGAAACGCGCATAAGAAGAATAGAAATATCTCATCTCATTGCATGCTAATTCTTGATATTTTGACCAATATTTTCTTCCTTTGGGTATGAATAACTACTTGACCTTAGTCTATAAGTGTGTGATATTTTTTCAAATTTTCTCTACTAGATTTTCACTAAGAATGTTCGTATTCTTGTAATACTATTTTGCAATAAATTGTATAAGAACTTATGACATTATTTTTCACTTGTAACTATTTGGTTAAGTGGATCGGTAAAGTTCTCAAAATTCAAATTGTTCAAAGTTTTCAGAAACTGACAAAACGGAATATATATACTTTGAATCAAGTTTCGTCTTGAATGGCTCAGAAACTGCCGTTGTTGTATGCTCACCGTCATAGCGTTGCAAGGGTGCCTAAAAAGATAACAAAAATTGCGGGATGGTTAAAATTTAACGACTAGGAAGTTCGTACGCTAAGCGGAAATATTACTTGAGAGTGTGATTGTGTTTTTAGGACCAGTGGCTTTTTTCCAAGTGTCCTCCTTCAAATTGGTCAGAATTTTGTGTAATTCGATTTGTTGGTTAATTTTTGACACAGTCCAATGGTGAAGAGCCATGTCGGTCAAAGGTTGGATACCATGTGGCCTCCTAACTATTTAGTAAAATTTTGTTATATCGGTAGAACATACCTTCGAGAGAATAAAAAACTAGACCTGAAGGGAGGCAACACGATGTTCTACCGCCATGCCACTAGTGTTACTTAACATCTATAGTGGTTTATTGTAATTTAAAGTTCAAATGTTGGCATGTTCGGGGATGGGGTTGGGTTTAACCCCTGGCCCTTGGTCAAACCATGCCCACGAGATGGTAGAGTATGGGCACTGACAGTGTCGGGTTAAACCTAAGCTCAACACCACGATTAAACCAAAATTACCACAATTTCAACGGACAATGAATTAACCGATGGTTATGAAGACCTTACAACCATGCTACCACAATTGCAATTTATTTAATTAAAACCCAATGGTAACGTGACGCCCAACATGAAAAGCTGTAGTTGGGGCTAGGCTTCCATTGGTGGCAATTTTGAAACCTAACTTGGTCATTGCCGACAAACCTGGAGTTGCAGATCAGTCCAATTGTTGGCGTGAAGTTTTGAACTACTCGGATCCAACATCAAGGTTTGTGCCACATGGCCCCATTGTGTCCACTCAGGGGGGTTCATTAGGAATTTGAAATAAGCGACAAAATGTACCAAATATGGTGTGAATCTCACCAACGCAGGGTCAATTTTTTGCTCCACAGTTCTAAAAATCATGGAAATTGTAGGATGTTTTGCAAGTGGGTGTAGTTTGTAGATAACATAGCAGCAAAACTTCACCAAAGCATAATGTCTTATATTTTTGACTAAATGAGTACAGAAAGAGTTGAACTTGGGTTTTTTGTTTTTTTGGAGCCATTAGAGACATTATTTTTTAAATTAAAACCTTTGTGATGTCATGTTAACATATTTGAACATATAGTAAAAAGAGGCCCAACATTGGAAGTTGGACTAGGAGATGTAGCCCTAGAGGGGTGAGCTCCTTCATAATTTTGTTGTATTGTGTTTCTATTTATAGTATTATTTCCTTTGTTTTATGCTACAAAACTCAGTTTAAATACTTAATTTATGCATTATTGAAACTTTCCTAATTGCATAAATGACATAAAATTTGACTTGAAAATTACATCAAACCTTCAAGTTTTCTAATACATATGCATTTGGTATCAGAGCTTAGGTTCTTTGGATGCATTGAGGGATTAATTATGTAACAAGTATTTTATGATGATTACAAGGTTGAAGCTCAAAAAAGGATAAGTAAATCTTGTGGTAGCTATTCCACAAGCTACTTCAAGGAGAGAACATCTACTTCAATTTTCACCTCAAGTGTCACCAAAGGCCTCGTCAAGCATGGCACATGAAGGAAATCCTGAAAATATGACTGAGGATGAAAAGACTTTCAGAAAGTATTCTTTAAAATGATTAATATGGTGAAATTTCTTTACGAGGAAAGAAACTCAAGGTTGCAAAGTGAAAGGTCAAATTCTCAAAAGGGAACTGGAGGAAATGGAGACAAACCTCCACAAGGAATGGATGGAATGGTGAAAAACCACCTCTACCACCACCTTTTTGAATTTCCTATGTATAATGGAGAGGTAAATGCTGAGAAATTAGATAATGGGTTCATCAAATTGAAGTGTATTGCAAGATACAAAGGATCAAAGACGATGAGACCAAGATTCAACTTGCTTCATTAAGGTTGGAAAGAGCAACAATCATTTGGTGGGCAGCCAAAATAGAAGAGGATATCAAGAAAATATGTAATATCATAAATTATTGGAATGATTTTGTGGTTGCATTAAGAAGACAATTTTATCGCTTTGTATACATGTGTAAATCTATAATGGATTGGAAAAACTTTAGGCAATTAAAGGGTCAAAGTGTGTAAAGTTATACCCAAGATTTTTGAAGGAAAGGATTGATTTTGGGTGTAGATTTATCCTCTTAATATGCTTTACTCAAATACATTGGGGGTTTACATATCTACTTCAGACACACAATTCTCATGTTTAACCCTAAAAATCTAGATAAAGTTTGTGTACAGCAACACATCTAAAAGAAAGAGGGGAGAATGGTCCATAAGAGGGCATAAAAAATACATTAGAGGGTGGATATAAAGGAAAGGGATAATTCAAATGAAAAGGGAAGAATAGTTCTTCCATCAAGAAATAGGGAGAAAAACTCACATGCAAACATTGTTTAAAAGAAGGCCACAATGAAGACCATTGTTGGAAACTTCATCCTGAGATGACACCCAAAATTTTTAACGACAAATGAAATCAAAAGATTGTTGCAAGTACACAACATGATTTAGGAACTGATTATAGATATGAAACAAATATGACAACCATGGGATACAAAGGTAGGGACTCCATTGCAAGTGATTGTTCTTCGAATAACCTCAATGAAACTCAAAATGAAAAATAAAAAATATAGCTTTTCCATATTAGAGTTATCTCAAAACATAAAAAATAAACACTCTGTTTAATAGTGAATCACAAGAACTCATTTCATAAAAAATTGTAAAGAAATTGAATTTAGAAACCATTCCACATCCTAAACCTTATCCTTTAGTTCGGGTATGTGACAATGCAAAATTGCAAGTGAATAGAAAATGAAAACTGAAATTCACCATCACTGCAAACTTTATTGATGAGGTATAACTTTATGTAGTTCCATTGGAAATATGTGGTGTTGTTTTGGGAAGCCCATATCTTTATGGTAGGAAATCCATCTTTCATTGCTACGACAACAAGTATCAATTGTTTAAATATGGTATTGAGTACATTGTTAGAGTACATCGCATGAAACTAAATCTATCACTTGTGAATGCTAGACAAATGAAGAGGCTTGTTCATTATAGCAATATTTGATGATCAAACCCAAGAATGATGTTGAGAATGAAGCCTTTCAAGGATGTGATTGATTCAAAATCTTTTTCTTTGAGATGGATTAAAGAATTTCATGTAAAATTGCATCTTAACTATGAAACTTAAAAGGCATGAACACAAGAAGAGAGAAGCACATAAAATCATGCAAATAAGATAAGAAATTTATATCGGAGTTCGTCTAGGAGGGACTACACTTCTGGACCCTACTCAATGAGTAGGGATTCCCTCCTTGATTAAGTGGAAAATAAAATAAAAGTACAATCATAAATGTAAAATTACACGCTTATAGCTCCATAGCTGAAAGTTCCTAAAAATTGGAGACCTATGATGAAGAAATGGACAACACCATTGGATTCATGATGTCGAGAGGTGCAGAATCCATATAAAATTTTCTTGATTCTGACGCCGGACAAATCTAGGCCCTCTGGAAATGAGCTTAGTTCAAGTTCTTCCCCCCTCCTGCAAGGCACTCGTGGTTCCACTCTGTCTTGGTAAGTGTGCCACTCTAGGTCTGCATGGGTGCACATCTGAATCACATGTTTATATATCATAAGGTGGGTGGAATCTCCAAGGAAATCTGCTTGGCATGGTGGTTGAGATCCAAAATATGAGGGAGGGGGTCGAGTAGTCAACCCCTGCCCCCTCCATAAATGGTGACATATTGTTTTGAAATCCCACACATGTTTTTTAAAACAGACACTGTTAATGAGGTTCAAGGTGTTGTACATACATTAGGAGGCCTAACCATATTACCATATGCCATGTGGTAGTTGTTTGGGGGGTTGGGGGCGGAGTGGTGGATAGCCCTTGCCCCACCCACTTTACGTGGTCTATTATTACAATGGTGTGTGACGAGGTCATGGCCGTTCGACCACCCATAATTTAATAAAATTTTTGTTATATAGTTGGATCGTTGGGGTAGGGCGGGGGTCATGACCCGCCTGCCCCATTTTTTTATAATTTTTTCATTTAATAAAAACCATAGTCCATATTTTAGTTTTCTGGAAATTACCAGAGGGAGTCAATTTAATGGACCCACAATTTCACCCAAAATCCAGCCAGAGTGGCCCGAAATCCGGTGGCCAGATTTCTGCAAATGTTTTTCCTGGTTAAGTTGCTGCATCACCAAGTCAGGCTACACACTTTTACTGCCTCTAACTTTGGCATACAAGCTCGGTTTGACGAATTTTTCACACCATTGCAATTAGGATGATGATATCTTCAAGTTGACTCTAAGTTTGCCACATTTCTAACACTTTGATTTTTGAGCCTTTCTACTTAAGCCACTTGTGCATGGAACTGTACGGTCCTCCTTTATCATTCCTCCCCATTGAGGAGCTTTTGGACCACCAAAAGCATTAACACACCCAACACGCTACTTGTTCGTTAAACACACACTTTCAATCTCCTGCATGAAAATCTAGAACATCATTTCCAACCATGCACACACCACAGATTACTCAACAACCCCTCACTTTCCAAGACCTTATAGCACACACTCATTGGATAAGGATTACATAAAAACAATAAATACCTCAACTACTCATAAAGAAAGGCCAAAAACATCATCGTTGTTTTTCGAGGTGATGGAAACACTTCATCAATTTTACATTTATTCGCAACACATGATTTACAATTGTGGCCATAACACTAAGACCTCTAAAAAAACCATATTTTACTTAATAAAGTAAATGGGTCATCTCCCTGTGGTGGATTTACCTATGGGATAACTTTGATGACTAGACTCTGCATGGGTGCTCTTTGGTCCTGACTTGTTTTACATGCAGGTTTATGGGGTTCATCCTGGTTGTGATTATTCTTCCTCATCCATATTTTCTGTATCATCTTGGAACACTTTCCCTTGGTGTTCCTTAGATAAGTGTTCATGGAACCCTCACTATCCCTGGACTGTGAGGAACCGATTTCATCATCTTTCGTTGGATGATCACTAACTATGTTGGATTTTTCTCCCACTTCCTTCCTGGTGTATCCATGTCCTACATGATGTTGAAATTCCTCGACTTTAATGGGGTTTACGATGCCTTAGACATTTATGCCGAGGCCCTTTCCTTGATACCTCATATTCTTCAGTAGTTTGGATCGATCCCTATAGTATGTTTTTTGAAAGCAACAAATTCATCACCATGAAAGGTACATGAAATTGAAGGGTTGTGTTTTACCTCAGGTTGGTTATGTCGTAACTTTTCCAAGGCCTCATCCTTATCTTGCAACTAGTGTAGTAACCTTTGTTTTTCTTCCTTTGCTTCTTGTAGAAGCCTCCTTATCTCAGTGTTCTCTGCTTCGATGCTTTGGTTGATCCCTACTACATGGAGTGTCCTTTTCATCTTTGGTACCACGTGTGTTGAAATTTTTGTTTTATCTCCTGAATAAGAACCCAAGTCTATGGGTCCTCGTGCTATGATCCCAAAGTCTCCAAGCTTCATTTAATCACTAGAATCAAACCCCAGGTCAATTATTCTACCTCGTGCAAATATTGTAGCTAAATTGAGTCTGCCTAACCCAGTTGTTAAGCTTTTCTACATTACTTTCACCATTATATATGGGAAGATCAAATTTGACATCTAATTTAAAGAAAGGTTTCTCAGATGCATTTCCAAAATTCCTATGATGATGGTGAGAAGAGGAAGAAGATCTTTGACTCTCGAAAGGAGGAGGAGTTGGATCCCCTCCATCATCTCCATGTGGTGAACCTTGTACTTCTAGAGCATTTTCCCCTGCACTTTCTAGTTTCTCAATCCTTGAGAACAACTTCTTGACTCGATCTGCCATTGTGTAGAATGTTTTGCAAAAATTTAGGTCCTCCTCATTTCTAGCATCGTCATCCATGTTTCTTCTTCGATGCACATGTCCTGCTTCAGGATGAAAGGAATTTAGCTTTCCTTCGCCTCTTTGTAGTCTGTTTCTAGTTAGAATACAAACATGCAATTCACATCTACAAAGACCAACCCTAATACCACTTGATCCAATATAATTTGCTTTGAGATGGATTAAAGAATTACATGTAAAATGGCATCTTAACTATGAAACTTAAAAGGCATGAGCATAATAATAGAGAAGTACATAAAATCATGCAAAGAACACAAGAAATTGATATCGAAGTTCATCCAAGAGGGACTATGTCTCTAGGCCCTACTCAATTAGTGGGCAATCCTTCTTTCATTAAGTGGAAAATAAAATAAAAGTACAAGCATCAATGCAAAATTACACCCTTATACCTCCATAGCTGAAAGTGCCCGATAATTAGAGACCTATGATGAAGAAATTGACATCACTGTTAGATTCATGATGCCGAGAGGTGAAGAATCCATATAAGATTTTCATGATTCTAACGCCGGACAAATCTGAGCCGTATGGAAATGACCTTAGTTCATGGTTTCCCCCCCCTCCTGCAAGGCGCTCATGGACCCATTCTGTCTTGGTAAGTGTGCTGATCCAAGTCTACTTGGGCACACTTCTAAATTGCAGGTTTATATATCATAAGGTGGAAAGACTCCCAAAGGATGTCTTCTTGGCATGGTGGTTGAGATCCAAAATATGAGGGAGCGGGTCAGGCGTTCAAACCTTGCACCCTCCATAAATGGTGACATATTATTTTTAAACTGCACGCATATTTTTCAAAATATTTGTTGTTAATGAGGGTCACGGGGACTGACCCACATTGGGCGGGTCGTTCGAATTACCATCTGCAATGTTGTAGTGGTGGGGGGGGGGGGGGGGGCGCGAAGGGGTTACAGCCCATGCCCCACACACATTACATGGTCTATGATTACAATGGTGGGTGACAAGGTCATGGGCATTCTCCCACCCATAATTTACAACAATTTTTTTATATAGTTGTACCGTTGGGGTAGGGCGGCAGTCACGACTTTCTTTCCCCCTTTTTTATAGTTTTTTCATTTAATAAAAACCATAGTCCATTTTTTATTTTTCTGGAAATTGGTCGAAGGAGTCAATTTAGTGGACCCACAGTTTCTCCTAGAGTGGGCCTAAATTCGGTGGCCGGATTTTTGCAAATTTTTTTCCTCCTTAAGCTGCCACATCACCAAGACAACCTATAAACTTTGACTCCCTCTAACTTTCACACAAGAGCTCAGTTTGACAAACCATTCACAACATTGCGATCAAGACGGCGCGATCTTAAATTTGAATCTAAGTTTGCCACATTTCTGACACTTTTATTTTTGAGCCTTTGTACTTAAGCCACTTTTACTTGGACCTGTACGATCCTCCTGGATCACTCATGAAAAGTTAAAATATGATTTGGTTGAGGTTGTTAACCAATATGATGGGATGTTTTAGGACCCTGAAGGATTACCTCCTAAAATAGGAATCCAACATGAGATCTACTTACAACAATATTTTCCTCTTGTTAACATTGACATGTACAGGACGCCAGTGATTGGAAATTCGGAAATAAAAAAAAAAATCCAAGAGTTGCTTGGTAAAGGGGTCATCGAACCAAGCACATCACCATGTGGGTCACCTAATTTTTTAGTACCAAATAAGGATGGTATATGTCGCATGCGAGCGGAATTCATAGAATTGAACAAAATTATGATAAAGAAACATTACCCTCTTCCTAGAATTGATGATTTAATTGATCAATTAAAAGATGTTGTTTATTTCACTAAGTTGGACTTGAGGAGTGGTTATCATCAGATTAGGATTTCTGAAGGAGACATTTGGAAGACAACATTAAAAAAAAATCAAGGTTTGTTTGAGTGTTTTTTTATGTCATTTGCGCTTTGTAATGCTCCTGCTACATTCATGTGGGTTATGAATGATGTTTCAAGGCCTTTTCTAAATGATTTTGTGATAGTTTACCTGATGATATATTTATTTTATGGAAGTCACATGAAGAAAATATCATGCATGCCAAGCAAGTTTTAGATATATTAAATAAGGAAAATTTGTTTTTGAAGATATCGAAATTTGAATTTGGGAAAAAATCTTTAGTATATTTTGGGCATATTGTTGGAGGGGGTTAGCTGAAGATAGATCCATGAAAGGTAGAGGTAATTTTGAATTTTCCAAAACCAAAAATGGTGACTGAGGTTAAAATTTTATTGGGAGTAGCCCAATATTGGAGAAATTTCATTTCTAAATATTCTTCCATTGTAGACCCATTACATGCATTGACAAGTGTGAAGTAGGTTTTTTAGTGGGGAGGAAAACAACAAAAATATTTTGATGCATTGAAAGAAATAATCAATTCAACACCCATACTTGCACTTCTAGAATTGAGAAAATCATTTGAGATATAAACTGATGCAAGCGGATATGCCATGGGTGAAGTCTTGATGCAGCATAGTAAGCCCATCTATTTTCATTCTAAAAATTTTAATGGTGTAGTGATTAACTATCCTACATATGATAAGTAATTGTATGCATTGGTGCAAAGTTTGAAAAAGTGGAAACCTTTCTTGATGAGTAAGGAAACTATCATTCACATCGATCATCAACGATTGCAATACTTGAAATAAAAAAAAAAGCTACAACAAGCGAGACACTTTAAAAGGATGGGTTTTCTACCATAATTCCCCTTGGTGTTCAGGTATAAGAAAGGTATTTATAACAAGGTTGTTGATATTATTTCTAGACCAATTGTTAGTGCATTTTTTATTGCTAAGAATAATTTTTTTCATGCATGAGAGCCATGTTGACAAATATTCTTCAAATAATGAATTTAAGGATGTATGTGTGACTGTGTGTCAAGGTAAATAAGTAGAGGAATTAGATTATCATGTGCATGATAACTTCTTAATCATCTTGGAAAGATATGTATTCCATAGGGAGAGAGAGTCAACATCATAAGCGAAGTGCATACTTATCTTATTGATGGTCTTTTTAGTGTGGTTAAGATAGTGGCACAGTTACAGAGTTATTGTTACTCGCCTCATATGCTTGAAAGTGTGTCACAATTTGTAAGAGGATGTTGTTTATGTGATGTTAGTAATCATAGAAATAGAAAGGTGGGATTGCATACTCCACTTCTAGTACCTTCCCTTCCATGAGAAAGTGTTTCTATAGATTTTTTAGGGGGCATACCTATGTCTAGCAGAGATCATGAATATATTTATGTAGTTGTGTATAGGATCAAAAGAACATGTACTTTGATGCCATGTAAAAAGCATGTTACAATTGAACAAACTACACAGTTGTTCTTTCAGAATGTATGTGTACATTTTAGGTTTCTTGCATCCATTATTATTGATCGATATTCTTGCCTCATCAAGAATTTTTGGCCAATATTGCGGGGACTCTTGGACACAAAATTGAAAAAGAGCACAACATTCCATCCAAAAAAAGAAGGCCAAACAGAAGTGGTGAATAGAATGGTGATACATATTCATCATGGTTATTGCAACAAGCATCCTAAGATGTAGGATTAACGTTTTCAATATATTCAACATTCTTATAATTGGGATAAGAATTCATTGACTCAAACATCGCCATTTGAGGCATGCTTGGGATACTTACCAAAATCTACTTTACATTTTATCTTTGGAAAGGATGTTGCTATTGATCGACATAGTGACATATATAAGACCAAAAGATTCATTGAACAAGTTCAATTGGTGCATCAAATAATTCAATAACAATTGTAAAAGAGTCAACCAAAGTACAATACAAGACATGATAAGCATCATGTGGATCATAGTTTCCAAGTGGAAGTTGAAATTTGGCTTCACATTAGCAAGGAAAGACCTCAAGGAGAAGGTATAAAACTAAAACCAATTCGATATGGTCCATTCAAAATTTTGGAAAATATTGGTAATAATTCCTTCAAGTTAGATTTGCGCTCATATATGAAAATATTTATGTAGTTTTTAATGTTTCGAATTTGAGATTGTATGAGCATCCTTTGATTGAATATCAAGGAGAGAATGTTCAGATTCCTTCAATTGAAGATTTCTCTCCTAAATAACTTGAAGAAATGCAACAAGACACCATCCTTGAAAGGAAAATAAGAACTTCAAAATGAGGGAATGTGGAGTACCTATGTGGTTCTCAAAGGGAAAAATCCAAGAAAATCCAAATGGATTGAGATTGGAAGGGTGACGGAACAATACCCTCATCTGTTTGTTGACTAGAAATGATCTTTTGTAGGCCCAAAAGCTTCCAATGGGGAGGAGTGATCCACTGAATTAGTGAAGTGCTCAAAATTAGAAGTGTTCAAAAGTGCTCGAAACTAGTTCCAAACGATATAGCTCGTCGCCCTGAATCCAACACAACTCAAATCACTCAAAGCCGATATCGTGTGCTCCCAATATCACGTTCTGAATTTTTTCCTAAACAACTAAAAAATTGTAGGTTGGTTAGGTATGTTGATTGGGAAGTCCATATGCTGACTGGGAAGGGTGACGTGATAGGGTGATTGTGTTTTTGGGACCAATGGGTTTTTGTCAAGTTTCCTCCTTCTGATTGATCAGAATTCAGTTTAATTTGATTGGTTGCTTAATTTTTGACATTATGCAATGGTGGAGAGACACATGGGCCAATGGTTGGCTTCCACATGGCCTCCTGACTATTTAATACAATATTTTTATAACAATTGAACATACCTCCATGCAGATCGAGCATAAGACCTGCAGGGTGGCAACACGACATTCTACTTCCATGCCACCAGTGTTATTTAACATTTATAGTGGCATATTTTTATTTAAATTTAAATTGTTTGCACATTGGGGGACGGGGTCAGTTTTGACCCCTATCTCTTGGTCCACCCATGTCCACGAGACCAAAGAGCATGGAAGAACGGGGCAGGGGGTTAACCCCGGCCCCAAAACCATGATTAAACCAATGTTATCACATTTTCATTAGAGAATCAACTAACCAACAGTTATGAATACCTTACCACCATGCTACCGTAGTTACACCATGGTTAAAACCTAGCGGTAACATGACCTTACCACAATCAATGTGCAGTTTGGACTTTCGTTCCATTAACGCAGAAATTGAAACCTAACAAGAGTCACTGCCAACAAAATCATAGTTGTATAGATGTTGAACTGTTGGCATGAAGGTTTGATGGGGTTTTTGCAACGTTGCCCCATAGTGTCCGGTCACGGGAGCTCATTGGGAATTTAAACTAAGAAAAAAAATTCTCCCAATTCGGCGCAAATGTCACTAGCATGGGGTGAATTTGTCACTCCATAGTGTCTAAAATTGGGGAAATTGTAGGATGGTTTGCAGGTGGGTGCAGTTTGTAGATCAGTTAATAACAAAACTTCACCAAATCACAACTTCTCCATCTTTACGAAATTGAATGCAGAAAGAGACCGACTTGGGGTTTTGGACTGTTCTAGAGCCATTGGAGACATTAGTTTTGGATTCTGAGAATTAGAAATCCATGTAAACACTTATTTGAGCACATAATGAAAGAGGCCCAACATTGGAAGTTGGACCAGGAGATCTAGCCTAGGAAGGGTTGACTCCATCATTTTGTTGTCTTGTGTTTCTATTTATGATATTATTGTCTCTGTTTTATGCTACAAAACTAACTTTAAAAACTTAACTTAGGTTTTCTTTCAACTTGCCTAATTTCATAAATGACATAAAATTTGACTTTCAAATTACATGAGACCTTCAAGTTTTTTTAATACAGATCACTATTTAAGTTAGAAACAATGGTCCAGGTCTAAAGACTAAATTTAATAGTTGAATGATAGGTGTAATTATAAACCACCCTAGATCCATTTTAAATCCGGATCTATCAAGCGCCGATATTGATCAAATATCTCAAGGTGTAAACCTATTTTTTGAGTGCAAAACTTGAGGAAAGGTTTGCACCTCGAGAGATTTTATCCCTCTCTGCAATTGATAGATCCATAGTTAAAATAGATCTAGGTTGGTTTTAGTCATGTGCGGCGGAGTAAAATCTATCAAAGGTATGATTAATTTTATAAATATCATGTAAATATATCTAATATTAATACAATAATTTTAAATATGCTAAATATGTCTGAGATTGACCTCGTCATTTTCATTTTAAATTTTCTTAGTTACCTCAACTTCTTGAGATGATAAATATTGTTAATACATTTAACGATGAAATAATATTTTTTAATTTAAATTGAAAATAATAGTGTTGAATGATAGAAAATGTGAATAATAATAATGTATTCAATTAAAAATAGTCTTCATTGTGATCAATCTCAAACTATTTTTTTCTACTATTATTATTGTCACCCTTGTTAGATTTGTCATCATTTCATATCGATTATATGAAAAGCAAAATTCAAATCATAAACCATTTAAATCTTTACCTCGAATTTTTTTAGTAAACATCATACTTTGTCTCTCTTGATCTCCAATATTAATAGTTTGAATTACTATAACACAGAAATAAATGTACATTGTCAATATGTTTTTGTTATTACACTAAAATCAATGCACGGTGTTACTCCAATCACTTTAAAATTAATGTACCATCATACATCCAATTACATCAAATCATAAAGCAACATCTACACTGAAATAAATGCATCTATTGCATGAAATCGAATAATATTAGAAAAAAAATTATACGCTGAAATAAATGCATCTAATGCAAGCAATCAAATAGGATTATAAATCAACATCCACACTCAATTCAATGCATCTAGTGCAAGTAAGAAAAAAGGATTATAAAACAACATCTACACTGAAATCAATGCATTTAACGCAAGCAATCAAATAGGATTAGAAATCACCATCAACACTGAAAACAATCCATTTAGTGAAAGAAATCAAATAGTATTAGAAACAATCTACATTGAAATCAATGCATCTAGTGCAAGAAATCAAATATAATGAGAAATAAAAAAGTACATCAAACTTAATGCATCTAGTGCAAGCAATCAAATAGGATTATAAATCACTGTCTACACTAAAATCAATGCATTTAGTGCAAGCAATCAAATAGGATTAGAAATAGTCTACATTGAAATCAATGCATCTAGTGCAAGGAATTAAATACCATTAGAAATCAATATCTACGCTAAAATTAATGAATCTAGTGCAAGAAATAAAATAGGATTAGAAATCACCATCTACATTGAAATCAATGCATATAGTGCAAGAAATCATCTTCACTCTCTCCCCCCTCCATCTATATCTATATATCAGTCCATCTCTCCTTTGTCTCTCTATCTCACCCCCTAAAACAGAAACACTCTCTCACTCCATATCTATCAATCTCTCTATACCCCGCTCCCTCTTTCAATATATCTCTTCTTCCCTCTCTTTGCCTTCCATCTATATATCTATCTTCCCCTTCTCTCCCTCTTACATGTTAATTCTGTCTCCCTTTCCTCTTGATGTCCTCTCTCTCTTCCTCTGTCTCTCCCCACCTTTCTCTCCTTATTCATTTCTTCTTACCTCCCTCTCTCTCTGCCTCCAACTACATCTGTCTTTCCCTCCCTCTCTCCACTCTCTCACATCCTCTCTCTCACTTTCTCTACCACATATCTCTTTATCTCTATTCACCCTCCAACTCTATTAGTATATCATTCCCTCTCTCCTTCTCTCCTCCCTTCTCTCCATCCCTACTTCTTTGTCTCTTTATATCACCCAAAAACGTACAAATTATCTATATATATCTTCCTTTTCACTCCCTCTCTCTCTCTAAACTTATCACTCTCTATGTATTTCTTCTTCCTTCCCTCTCTCCCCATCCAAATTCATCTATTTATCCCCCCCTCTCTGCTCCTCCCTCTCTCCTCCTCTCTCTCTCAAGTCCTATATCTCTTCGTTCCTCTCTCTCCGTTTCTCTCCTAACTCCCTCTTTATTCCCCCATAACTCTCCTCCTCTCTCTCATCCTTCCTCTTTCCCCCTTTCTATCCTATCTCCATCTCTCTTACCCCGTCTCTCCCTCTCTCTCTCTCTTTCTCTCTATGTTACTATATCCATCCCTCTCTCCTTATCTCCCCCATTATATCAGTCTCCTTATTTTTCTCTTTATCTCACCCCGGAACATACACACTCTCTTTCCATCTCTCCCTTTCCACTCCCTCTCTCTCTCCACTTATCACTCTCTATGTATTTATTATTTCATTCCTCTCTCCCCCTCCAAATCCATATATCTATCCCTCCCTCTCTCCTCCTCTCCCTGTCCTCCTCTCTCTCATCCTTCCTCTTTCTCCCTTTCTCTCCTACCTCCCTCTATCTTCCCCACATCTCTCTCTCCGCCATCCAATCCTCTCACTATCTCCCTCCGTATCTCTTTCTCTCTCTCCACCCTCCATCTATGTGTCTCCCTCTCCCTCTCTTACCCTTCTCTACCTCTCTCACTCCTCTCCCTCTCTCTCTCTCTCTCTTAATTCCTCCTCTCCCCTCTCCTTTAGTTTATCTCCATCTCTCCCTTTTAACTCACACTATCTCTCAACCTGTATCACTCTTTTTTTTAGTTTTTCCCTCCCATATATATCTAGAGTTTATATATATCATTATATATTAATATATATTATAAAATAACAAATTTAATATTGTATTATTCCAAATTTATTAAATTTAATCATATGAATATTATAATATATTAATATGAATATTAAATTCAATACTAATACTAATATTAATATTAGGGTTAATAATATTATTTTCCATGGTATTAATAATAATTTGGCCCATAGCCTTCACCTAAACAAAATTTCTCTTTTGAGTATTCCAAAATATAAAGAGGATTATGGAGTAAATATAAAAAGATGATATATATATATATATCTTACCGCTTTTATTTACCATACCTATGGTTTATTTATATTTTAATTTATTTACCATACCTTTTTTGAGTGTTCATAAATCTACCTTCGAGTAAAGAGGAGGTGATAATTATTATAAATATATTGATTACAATCGAGCCTACATTAAATTTTCTTACCTCTACCCTATACTCAACGTCATCTACCCTATATTTGTAGTTTTTTATCACACCTCTTTATTTACCATGGTATTTTTCCCATAGGCCATGGTATGTAATTAGATGTTGATTTCTAATCATATTTGATATATTTTTATTTATTTACCATACCGCCTTATACCTCTTTTATATTTATTTATTTACCATACCTCTGTTATAAATACAGTATTTGGCCCATGGTATTAATAATAATTTTTCCCTTGGTATTTGGAACATAGGATTCACCTAAATAAATCCATTTTTATAAGTTTTCATAAATATAAAGAGGTTTTTGGAGTAAATATAAAAAGAGGTTTTATTTATTTACCATACCTCTATTTTATTTTCATTTTTATTTATTTACAATAGCTGTGTACTAGGTATGAAAAGAGGTTTTATTTATTTACCATACTATTGTGAAACCAACTCCAAAATAGAAGAAAAGAGAGATCAACACCTTAGAAATCAGCAACTTCAAGGGGGGAACCTTCAATACATTACATAAATGAACAATTCTTGGATGATACAAATGAGCAAAACCTCCTTCTATATATAGGATTCCATGGGGCCACAATATAATCCTAGCTAACCTAACAATAATAATGTAAGGGCACAATAATAACAATATTGGGGCTACAGAGATACAACAATAACAATAAGGGGGCTACACTAACAACAATAAGGGACTAAACTAGTAATATAGGGACTTAACATGACCCTCTCCTTCAAAAAAGTGTTGTCATCAATGCTTCAGTAGCTCTAGGTGCTTACTTGAGGGACATTTGGTTATATGGTTGTAGCTGTAAAAATACCCAGTCTCCTACATCAAAACTTCTCTTTCTGCGATGTTGATCTTCGTATTGTTTCATTTGATTTTGTGCCAAATTTAGGTTATCCTTTAAGAGTTGGAGAACTTCTTGTTGATGATCTATGTGATCTTCCACTGCTTGAAACCTATAATTTTCTCTTAAAGATGATGTGATTGACATTGGATGATATTCATAAAGTGCCATAAATGTGGTAATTTTTGTTGCAATATGGAAGGAAGTCATATACCACCATTCAAAGAGAGGTAACCACTTGAGCCATTGTGTTTGTTTATCAGATACAAAACAATGAAGATATTCTTCCAAACATTTATTCACTATCTTAGTTTGACCATCAGATTGAGGATGATAATATGAGCTATGAGCTAATTGAGTACCCAAACAAGAAGATAACTCCATCCAAAACTTTCCTTTAAAAATGGGATCTCTGTCGCTCACAATAATCGTTGGGTTTCCATGTAGCTTTTCAATTGTGTCCATAAATGTAGTAGCCACTGTACTTGCTTTAAATGGATGAGATAATGAAGAAAAGTGTGGATACTTGGTAAGTCTATCAACTACCACCATGACGATACTCTTTCCTTCAGACTTAGGTAAACTTGTGATAAAATCCATTGAAATATCCTCCCAACATTGACGTGGAATGGATAAAGGTTGTAGAAGACCTAGGGTCTTAATAGTCTCAACTTTATTTTGCTGCCAAACCAAACATTCTACCACAAAAGTTTGAATATCAGATTTAAGGCCATCCCAAAAAAATTCTTTCTTCACCTTGTGGTAAGTTTTTAAAAATCTTGAGTGTCCTCCTAAAGGAGAAGTGTGCAATTCCAAAGAATATTTTTTTTATTTGGGAATTCTTACAAAGATAAAGCGATATTTGTACCATAAGGAATCATCTTTCCAACGAAATGTATCAGCTATACTAGGATCTTGCTGCAACTTTTGAATGAGTGTCCACACTTCTTCATCCTTCTTCCATTCATCCCTTGCTTTGGTTATCCAATATAGTTGGATTATAGAAATGGCACAAAGAAATGCTTCCACCTCTTCATTTTTTCTTGAGAGTGCATCTGCAACAACATTTCGCTTCCCTTTTCTTGTAGATTATAGCAAATTCATAACCCAAAATATTTGTGACCCATTTTTGTTTCTCTTTTTAATACATTCCTTCTTCCAAAAAGTGTTTAAGAATATCATGATCAATTTTTACCTTGAAGTGTCTTCCCATTAGGTAAGGTTGACATTTCTTTAGTGCATGTAGTATTGCTAGCATTTCCTTCTCATAAATAGATTTTTGTAAATACTTTGCTATGATTGGATGAATTTCAAAATAAATGGGTCTTCCTTCTTGCATTAAAACAACACCAATTCCATTTCCCAAGACATCACATTCCAAAATAAAGGTTTTTGTGAAGTCTGGCATAGCTAAGACCGGTGCTAGGCACATTTCCTCTTTAAGATGTTCAAAGGCCTTAGTTGCTTCAGGAGTCTATGAAAATGCATATTTCTTCAATAATGTTGTTAGAGGTGCTGCGATTCTCCCATAATTCTTAAAAAACTTGCGATAATACCCTATTAACCCGTGAAATCCTCGCAACTGCTTTATGGTTGTCGGGACTTTCCATTTCTTAATGGATTTAATTTTGTTAGGGTCTACCTTAACACTCTCGTGAGATACAATATAACCCATATATTCCACCTCTTGTACTCTAAAGAAACATTTGGATGTTTTTTCATATAATTTCTTCTCTTGCAATAGTTTGAGCAGCCTCTCAACACGTTGAACATGATCCTTCCAAGACATGTTGTATATTAGTATATCATCAAAAAGTACTAGCACAAATTTTCTAAGGAAGGGTATGAAAATGGAATTCATCAACCGTTGAAATGTAGAGGGTGCATTTGCAAGGCAAAAAGGCATGACCAAAAATTCATAATGACCCTCATGAGTTAAAAATTCTGTTTTTGAAATATCTTCAGTCTTAATTCTAATTTGCTGATATTCTGAATGAAGATCCAACTTGGTAAAACAAATTGCTTCGTGTAATTCATCCAATAATTCATAAATCACAGGAATGGGAAATTTATCTTTAATGGTGAGCTTATTGAGCTCCCTATAATCCAAACACATGCACCATGATTCATCCTTCTTGTGCACCGATACTACTGGAGTAGAGAGAGAAATTTAACTAGGTTGAATTATATCAGCCTCTAACATTTCTGTAATCATATGTTCAATTTTTCTCTTTTGGACATAAGGATATCTACAAGGCCTAATGTTTGTAGGAACACTTCTTGGAATCAAATGAATACCACGATCATGATCAAGAATAGGTGGGAGTCCTTTGGGAGTTTCAAACACCTTGGAATGATTGTCCAAGACTTTTTGGAGATCTGCAGAAATAGATGATTTTGATGCTGGAACTTCTAGTGAGCATAACTGTGCAATTATTCCTAGTTTTTTTTTCTTCAGAAGATTTGTCATGATATTAAAGCTTATTATATTTCTTGGCTTCCCTACGATACCCCTTAATTTGACTTCCTTTCCCTCTAAAAAAAAATTCAAGAAAATTTCTTGAAAATTAAAAGCTACTATCCCCAAAGATTGTAACCATTGTACTCCTAATACAAAATCAACACCTCCCATTGGAATGGAAAGAATTGGACTATTCAATACATATTCCCCCATGGTTAACTTCATATTATGGCATTTTACAGAGAAATTTATATTTCCTCCATTTGCAACCATCACTTGACATTCTGGTGCTAGGTATAGGAGAAAATTCAATTCCTTGGCTACCTTACAATGAATAAAGTTATGGGTACTACCCGAATCAATCAACACTATTACCTTTTTCTTCTTGATATGTCCTTCTATATTAAGAGTTTGAGGAGTGGTAATTCGTGCAGATTCATTACACGATATGGTCAGACTCATTTCTTCCTCTTCTAGGGTTGGTTCCTGGTGTGTCTCCTCTTCTTTTAAATATTCTTGTTCATTTTATTCTTCCTCTTCACAATCTATGTAAAATAATTTCTTCTCGGCACACTTATGACCTTTAGGGTATCTGCTATCACAATTGTAGGAAATCCATTTTTCTCTTTTTTCTTCTAATTTTTGTGGTGTCAACCTTGTAGGTTGTTTAATTATAGGAGTAGCAACACTTCCATCTTTATATATGTGAGTGGTAGGCTTCCTTGTCGCCATAATTCTACATTCAATTTTTCTTGCCAACCTAAATGTCTTTTCCAATGAATCAGGTTCCCAAATGCTAGCTTCATGTTGGATGTTATCCTTTAAAATCCCTATGAAGACATCAATCCTATGTTCCTATGGAGTATTTGTTACCCTTATATTCAATTTTTCGAAGTCCTCAATGTGCTCCACCACTAAACCCTTTTGTTTGATATTTATCAATTGGCTAAAGAAGGTGTTGCTTTTTGTATCCTCATAATGTGCTATGATTTCCTCCATAAAAATTGACCAAGTAATTTTTTTTTTTACGGGAGCAAAGCCATCGATACCATACAAATGTATTTTTTTCTAAATATAAAGTTGCAATGCATACCTTTTGTGTGTTTTGCACATTATTTAGATCAAAATATTGCTCCATCTGTAGTATCCATGTTATGGTATCCTTTCCATCAAACTTCCTCATATCCATCTTTCAAATACGGTGGTTCTTTCATCCAACATTAGAGTTTATGAAATCACTATTAACATTTATTTTGTTCTCATCATGAGTTTCCTCTACTATCTTTTCGCCATTAGGAAACATTTCTTGTATCAACTTTGCCAAAACTTCGATGCCTAATTTAGATCATTCTTCATGTTTTCCATTTTTCATCCATATTAGCTTCCATGTCATCCAACTTAGCTTCCGTGCCAACTTCCATGCCATCCATATTAACTTCCAAACCATTCATCTTATTTTCCACGCATTTCTTCAAACAATCAATCTTAGTTTCTACGCCTTTCTTCAAAACTTCCATTTCATTTTTTTTCTCTTTGCGATAGGTGCACTTTCTCTTGTAATTTTGATATCTCATGCTGCATTTCTTCATCTTCATGAGTAATAGTAGAGTCTTATAAAGGCTTAATGGGTGTTGAATTATTTTTAGGGAGAATTTTAGAACCCAATACTGAAATATATTCTCAATAGGTCCTTGGAATCACTTCAAACTGATTTTTTACACAAGACTGATGCAATTCAAGAAAAAAAAAATACAGACCTTTTTCTTGCTTTTGTGGAGCTCTATATTGAAACTGACTTATCTTTGTGCTTTAGGATCTTCAATATCTAAAAATTTTCTGTGATGTAGCCCCCTGAATTCTTTTTCAAATGTCACAGGTCTGGCCTAATTTGGATTCTTCAAGACAAATTTATGTCCAATCTCCCATAATGACCTAATTATGGACTGGTTCAGTAGATAAAATTTGTATGACTCACCATGTGTCATTGTTTCCTCCTTCAGATTTGAAATTGATAGAAATAAAACTACAATCCGTGTACTTGTGGCCAGTTTTTACAAAATTCCAATCCGATGCTCAGAGAGAGAGTTATGAA